>ML828511.1:0-15302 GCA_009831015.1 Picea engelmannii | reverse complement strand
TCTTTAGATGAAATTGCTTCTACATTTTCATCTTGAGATGGTTCTTGTTCTTGTTCTTCTTCCTCTTCACAATCTATGTAGAATAATTTCTTCTCACCACACTTATGTCCCTTACTGTACTTGTTGTCACAATTAAAGCATAAGCCTTTTTCTTTTTTTCCTCCAATTGTTGAGGTGTCAACCTTGTAGGTTGAGGTGTTTTAGAAGAAGGAGCATTGTTCTCTCTATAGATGTTAGGATTGGTCCTTCTAGTAGCCATAACCATATTTTTACTTTCAACATTTCTTGCCACCTTAAATGCATTCTCCAATGATTTGGGTTCCCAAAGGCGAACCTCATGTTGAATGTTATCTTCTAAAGTTCCTATGACTACATCAATCAAGTGCTCATCTGGAATATCGGTTACCTTTATATTCAATCTTTGGAAGTTCTCAATGTGCTCGGTAACTGAACCCTTTTGCTTGAGCTTTATCAATTGTCTAAAGAAGGTATTGCTCCTTGTATCCTCATAGTTTTCTATCATTTCTTCCGTGAAAATTGTCCAAGTGATGAGTGATTTATGTTACTATATATATTTGTGTTTATGGTTTCATCTCTGATATATTTATATTATATTATTGGATATACGCGATATCTCTGTGAATTTATTTATTATATCTCCTCTCTCATTTCGTGCCGAAAATAATTCAGATCAGTGGTATCAGAGAAGACTTCTCTTGATGATTTTTTCAGACTTCTCTTGATGATTTTTTTAGTGCATGTACCCGATGAGGTCCAAGTATAGCAAGTTGCGTATCAATCTTGTATCTCTTGAAGAAAATCACTCTCGCACACTCAAGAAACCCTCAATGGCGGAAAGAAAGAAAAATGACGGAGAAAAAGATCATATCAATCTGTTGCTTGAGAAAGATCTCACACGACAGAGGGAGAAAATGATGGATAATTTTGACCACATCCTTCAATGCCTGCCGATAGCATTAGGAGCATCTTCATCAAGCGGCCACTTTGGAGGAACATCGTCTTTCAAGGTACAAGTTAATTTTGATATTCATGTATTTGAAGGACAGATAGATTCAAAAGCACTAGAAAAATGGTTAACTCTACTAGAAGGTTATTTCTCTATTCACAATTTTTTCAACAAAGAAAAGATAACCTTTGCATTCCTTAAAGCTCTCCCTCATGTCAAACATTGGTGGGAAACTTACTGGGAGCAAAGTTCCATAGAGGAGTCTGGAATATATGGGGCCGATCCCACTTGGGATCTTTTTGTGGATGTGGTAAAGGAACAGTATTACCCTGTTGAAAACTATGAGGACCAGTACATGAGATGGACCACTCTACGGCAAGAGAGGGGCCAATAAGTTCCGGAGTTCACCAATAAATTCCATACCTTGCACACCAAGATGGGTATTAAAGACTCTCCATGACATTTGGTTCTGAAATACTGTGGGGCTTTACACAGATACATCCAGACTGAAATGGATTTTCTAGACATCTCATCACTCAGTGCTGCTTATCGATATGCTGTTAAAATTGAGCAGAAATTGAAGCACTAGAACAAACGGGAATTTTGGTCTGCCAATATGCAACAACCGAAGTATGACAAAGATGGCCCTAACAAATAGTCTCCTGAAAACCATTCCAAGACACAGGAAAAGAAGAGTCACGGGAAGAAAAAGAAGGACACTGGAAAATGGTGTGATTTCCACAAAAACCCCTGGCACAACACCGATGAATGTCACTCAAAATAGTCATTGGTGGCCAAGATCAAAGACAAGGAGTCGAACCCTGATTCAGAATCTGATTCTGAAAATACTGGTAAAGGACAGATCATTGACACAGACCCCACTGTTATTGTCGCAACCACAACAATTCAACCAGAAAAACCAATAAATCCTAAAGAGGGGGAGCGTCTTTTTCATTCACAAATGTGGGTGAAGGGGACCCCACTGCATTTTATTGTTGATAGTGGAAGTCAGAAAAACCTCATATCAGTAGAGGTTGTCAAATAGTTGGGATTGTCGACAACACCACACCCATAGCCATACAACATCGGGTGGCTTCGATAAGGACGAGATCTCCATGTCAGCAAACAGTGCCGATTGTCATATGGCATCCAACCCTTCAAGGATGAGGTATTATGTGATGTTTCCCCACTGGATGTCTGTGATGTTTTCTTGGGCCAACCATATATGTGGAGACGCCATATAGTTTATGACTCTTGACCCCGTAGTGTCATTGTTACTTTGGGGGATCATCTCTACATAATACTAGAGTTAGTTCCAACTATTGTTCCACCTAAAAAGTGTCGCAAGGTAGTATCTCATACTGAAAAATTCATCTTCTTCACAATCTGTTCAAAAGGGGAACAAAAGGACACTGCAACCACTATAGCATCGCCCCCTACACCTTCTATCGAACAGAAGCAGGTCGACAAAGTTACAGCAAAGCGCAAAGATTCTTTCTTCACACCATCCTCTCATGTAGCTCGACATTTTGAATAGCCTCAACTTCAACAGGTTCATGAAAGACTTCCATAAACTAAGCAGCGTGACATCTCCAGCAATACAAACAACTCACGAAGATGCAGATCCAACAAACTCTTTTCTCTCCCCCCCGGGAACTCAACACAATGGATACCATTGATTCCTAAGGAGGGAGGATTGATCCAGGTGTATATCAGTGGCCACCCACCTTTTCCCACTGGCTCAAAGCAGTTTTCTGGCAATTTTGGCAATTTACTATTTTAAGCAGGTTTTAACTTCTGGGGCCATTTTGAGGGCCTAAATGAAGGTTTTTCGAGATCAAGGTTCTGAGTGATAGCCAAAATCATGATTGAGCTCCCAAAATGGATGTCCTTGATGATACCTTTCCAACGAACTATCATATGCCTAAAACGAAGATCGTATGCAAAAGTTATGACCCCGGGAAGTTGATGTACTAACTTACCCAAACGGGGCCCACATGACCTTTTGCGCTTCATCTCCTAGGGTTAGGTTTTTGGATGTCTAGGGTTTTTGGAATTCCTGTTTATTGTAAAAAGGCCTTCAGAGCCTCATTGTAATCATCTTCTTGTGAATGCGAGTAGTCATCACATCTCTTCTCAGAGATAAGGTGCCACCATTCTAGCGAGTCTTTCACTCTGTATTTTTATAGTCTCTGTACATTTCTTTCATTAATAGAAGTCATGTATTATTGTATCTCTGTGTTTATGGTTTCATCTCTGATATATTTCTGTTATAATATTGGATATACACGATATCTCTGTGAATTTATTTATTATATCTCCTCTCTCATTTCGTGCCGAAAATAATCCGGATCAGTGTTATTAGAGCAGACTGCTCTTGATCGTTTTTTCAGTGCATGTCCCCGATGAGGTTTGAGTATAGCAATTTGGGTCTCAAGATTGTCTCTCTTGAAGACAATCGCTCTTGCACACTCAAGAAACCCTCAATGGCGGAAGAAAAGAAGAATGACGGAGCAGACAATCCTATCAATCTGTTGCTTGAGCAAGCTCTCACACGACAGAGGGACGAAATGATGGAGAATTTTTCCCACATCCTTCAATGCTTACTGATAGTATCAGGCGCATATTCATCAAGCAACCACTTTGGAGGAACCTCGCCTTTCAAGGTACAAGTTAATTTTTATATTCATGTATTTGAAGGACAAATAGATGTAGAAGCCCTAGAAAAATGGTTAACTCTGTTAGAAGGTTATTTCTTTGTTCACAATTTTTCCAACAAAGAAAAGATCACCTTCGCACTCCTTAAATCTCTCCCTCATGTCAAACATTGGTGGGAAACTTACTAGGAGAAACGTTCCACATAGGAGTCTGGAATATATGGGGCCGATCCCACTTGGGATTTTTTTGTGGATGCAGTAAATGAATAGTATTACCCTGTTGGAAACTATGAGGACCAGTACATGAGATGGACCACACTGCAGCAAGAGAGGGCCAAGAAGTTCCAGAGTTCACCAATTACTTCCATACCTTGCGCACTAAGCTGCGTATCAAAGACTCCGAGCAATATTTAGTTCTGAAATACCATGGGGCTTTACACAGATACATCCAGACTGAAATGTATTTTTTGGACATCTCATCACTCATTGCTGCTTATCGATATGCCATTAAAACTAAACAGAAATTGAAGCACCAGAACAAACGGGAATTTGGGTCTGCAAATCCGCAACAACTAAAGTATGACAAAGATGGCCCTAACAAACAGTCTCCCGAAAACCATCTCAAGACACAAGAAAAGAAGGGTCACAGGAAGACAAAGAAGGACATCGAAAAATGGTGTGATTTCCACAAAATCCCCTGGCACAACACTAATGAATGTCGCTCAAAAAAGTCATTGGTGGCCGATATCAAAGACAAGGAGCCGAACCCTAATTCAAAATCTGATTCTGAAAATACTGGTAAAGTACAGATCATTTACACATACCCCACTGCTATTGTCGCGACCGAAACAATTCAACCAGAAAAACCAATAGATCCTGAAGAGTGGGAGCACCTTTTTCATTCAGAAATGTGGGTGAAGGGGACCCCACTGCATTTTATTATTTATAGCAGAAGCCAGAAAAACCTCATCTCAACAAAGGTCATCAAACAGTTGGGATTGTCGACAACACCACACCCATAGCCATACAACATCAGGTGGCTTCGACAAGGATGAGATCTCCATGTCAGCCAATAGTGCTGATTGTCACACGACATCCAACCCTTCAAGGATGAGGTATTATGTGATGTTGCTCCACTGGATGTCTGTGATGTTTTCTTGGGCCAACCATATATGTGGAGACGCCATGTTGTTTACGACTCTCGATCCCATGGTGTCATTGTTACTTCGGGGGATCATCTCTACATAATACCAGAGGTAGTTCCAACTATTGTTCCACCCAAAACGTGTC
This sequence comes from Picea engelmannii, assembly GCA_009831015.1. Lineage (NCBI taxonomy): Eukaryota > Viridiplantae > Streptophyta > Pinopsida > Pinales > Pinaceae > Picea > Picea engelmannii. The sequence continues at coordinate 10,388 of ML828511.1, read as the reverse complement.
GCAAGGTAGTATCTCATACTGCAAAATTCATCTTCTTCACAATCTGTTCAAAAGGGGAAAAAAATGACACTGCAACCACTATAGCCTCACCCCCTGCACCTTCTATCCAACAGAAGCAGGTCGACAATGTTGCAACAAAATGAAAAGATTATTTCTTCACACCTTCCTCTCATGTAGCTCAACTTTTTGAACAACCGCAGCTTCAACAGGTTCATGATAGACTTCCACAAACTAAGCAGCGCGACGTCTCCAGTAATACAAGAAGCTCACCAAGATGCAGATCCAACAAACGCTTTTCACTCCCCCCCAGTAACTCAATGCAATGGAGACCATTGCTTCCTAAGGAGGGAGGATTGATCCATATGGATATCAGTGGCCACCCACCTTTCTGACTGGCTCAAAATAGTTTTTTGGCAATTTTGGAAATTTACTATTTTTAGCAGGTTTTAACTTCCGGGGCCATTTTGAGGGCCTAAATGAAGGTTTTTCGAGATCAAGGTTCTCAATGATATCCAAAGGCATGATTGAGCCCCCAAAATGAAACTCCTCGACGATACCATTCCAACGAACTATCATACGCCTAAACAAAGATCGTATGCAAAAGTTACGACCTCAGAAAGTTGATGTACTAACTTACCCAAATAGGGCCCACATGACTTTTGGCGCTTCATCTCATAGGGTTAGGTTTTTGGATGTCTAGAGTTTTTGGCATTCCTGTTTATTGTAAAAATACCCTGAGAGACTCATTGTAATCATCTTCTTGCGAATGTGAGTAGCCGTCACATCTCTTCTCAGAGATAAGCTGCCACCATTCTAGCGAGTCTTTCACTCTGTATTTTTACAGTCTCTGTACATTTATTTCATTAATAGAAATCATATATTACTGTATCTCTGTGTTTATGGTTGCATCTCTGATATATTTCTGTTATATTATTGGATATACACAATATCTCTGTGCATTTCTTTATTATATCTCGGCTCTCATTTCGTGCCGAAAATAATCCGGATCAGTGTTATCAGAGTAGACTATTCTTGATCATTTTTTCAGTGCATGTCCTCGAAAAGGTCTGAGTATAGAAAGTTGGGTCTCGAGATTTTATCTCTTTAAGACAATCACTTTCACACACCCAAGAAACCCTCAATGGCAGAAGAAAAGAAAAATGACGGAGCAGACAATCCTATCAATCTGTTGCTTGAGAAATCTCTCATGTGACAGAGGGACGAAATGATGAAGAATTTTGCCTACAACCTTCAATGCCTGCCGATAGCATCAGGCGCACCTTCATCAAGCAACCACTTTGGAGGAACCTCACCTTTCAAGGTACAAATTAATTTTGATATTCTTGTATTGAAAGGACATATAGATGTAGAAGCCCTAGAAAAATGGTTAACTCTGCTAGAAGGTTATTTCTCTGTTCACAATTTTTTCGACAAAGAAAAGATTACCTTTGTAGTCCTTAAAGCTCTCCCTCATGTCAAACATTGGTGGGAAACTTACTGAAAGCAAAGTTCCACAGAGGAGTCTGGAATATATGGGGTCGATCCCACTTGGGAATTTTTTGTGTATGTGGTAAAGGAACAGTATTACCCTGTTGGAAACTATGAGGACCAGTACATGATATGGACCACACTGCGGAAAGAGAGGGGCCAAGAAATTCCAAAGTTCACCAATAAATTCCATACCTTGCACACCAAACTGGGTATCAAAGACTCCGAGGGACATTTGGTTCTAAAATACCATGGGGCTTTACACAGATACATCCAGACTGAAATGGATTTTTTGGACATCTCATCACTCGTTGTTTCTTATCGATATGTTGTTAAAATTGAGTAGAAATTGAAGCACCAGAACAAATGAGAATTTGGTTTTGCAAATCCGCAATAGCCAAAGTATGAAAAAGACGTCCCTAACAAATAGTCTCTCGAAAACTAGTCCAAGACAGAAGAAAAGAATGGTTGCGGGAAGACAAAGAAGGACATCAGAAAATGGTGTGATTTCCACAAAAGCCCCTGCCACAACACCGATGAATGTCGCTCAAAACAGTCATTTGTGGACGAGATCGAAGACAAGGAGCCAAACCCTGATTCAAAATCTGATTCTGAAAATACTGATAAAGGATAGATCATTGATGCAAACCCCACTTCTATTGTCGCGACCGTAGCAATTCAACCAGAAGAACCAACAGATCCCGAAGAGGGGGAGCACCCTTTTCATTCACAGATGTGGGTGAAGGGGACCCCGCTACATTTTATTGTTGATAGAGGAAGCTAGAAAAACCTCATCTCTACAGAGGTCGTCAAATATTTTGGATTATCGAATACACCACATCCGAAACCATACAACATCGGGTGGCTTCGACAAGGATGAGATATTTGTGTCAGCCAATAGTGTCGATTGTCATATGGCATCCAACCCTTCAAGGATGAGGTATTATGTGATGTTGCCCCACTGGATGTCTGTGATGTTCTCTTGGGCCAACCATATATGTGGAGATGCCATGGTGTTTATGAGTCTCGACCCCATAGTGTCATTTTTACTTTGGGGGGTCATCTCTACAAAATACCAGAGGTAGTTCCAACTATTGTTCCACCTAAAACGTGTCACAAGGTAGTATCTCATACTGCAAAATTCAGCTTCTTCACAATCTATTCAAAAGGGGAACAAAATGACACTACAACCACTATGGCCTCGCCCCCTGCACCTTCTATCCAACAGAAGAAGGTCGACAAGGTTGCAACAAAGCACAAAGATTCATTTTGCACACTTTCCTCTCATGTATCTTGACTTTTTGAAAAGCCTCATCTTCAATAGGTTCATGACAAACTTCCACAAACTAAGCAGCGTGACGTCTCCAACAATACAAGCAACTCACCAAGATGTAGATCCAACAAACGCTTTCCCCTCTCCCCCAGGAACTCAACGCAATGGATACCATTTCTTCCTAATAAGGGAGGATTGATCCAGGTGGATATCGGTGGCCACCCACCTTTTCCCACTGGCTCAAAACAGGTTTCTAGCAATTTTGGCAATTTACTATTTTTAGCAGGTTTTAATTTCCAGGGCCATTTTGAGGGCCTAAATGAAGGTTTTTCAAGATAGAGGTTCTCAATGATAGTTTAAGGAATTACCGAGCCCCCAAAATTAATCTCCTCGATGATACCTTTCCAACGAGCTATCATACACCTAAAACGGAGATCATATGCAAAAGTTACGACCCCGAGAAGTTGATGTACTAACTTACCCAAACGGGGCCCACATGACTTTTGGCGCTTCATATCCTAGGGTTAGGTTTTTGGACGTCTAGGGTTTTTTTCATTCATGTTTATTGTAAAAATTCCTTCAGAGCCTCATTTTAATCATCTTCTTGCGAATGCGAGTAGTCGTCACATCTCTTCTCAGAGATAAGCTGCCACCATTCTAGCGAGTCTTTCACTCTGTATTTTTACAGTCTCTGTACATTTCTTTCATTAATATAAATCATGTATTACTATATCTCTATGTTTATGGTTACATATATGATATATTTCTTTCATATTATTGGATATACACGATATCTCTGTGCATTTCTTTATTATATCTCCCCTCTCATTTCATGCCGAAAATAATCCGGATCAGTGGTATCAGAGCAGATTGCTCTTGATCATTTTTTCAGTGCATCTCCTCACATGGCGCTCCAGAGTTACTTCCAGTATGTCGTGGACTTCATGGAGCCCCGGGTGTTTAACTGGAGTGATATGCTTCTTCCAGTATGAAGAGATAGGTGATAAAATGCAAGAGAGGTGACCTAAAGAAATTCAGGTACGGATCCATTTTAGTGTCCTTCTTCCTCGAGAGGGTTCCTTATTTGCGCTTACAGGTAGAGTGGGGCTTGCAGGCCCCATAGGATCCAGGGACGAAAATATGGTGTGACCTCATGGCTCGGCATGTGGCAGGCCCCATTGTTAAATATAACTATGTGTTCCTTGATTGGTTGAGGCCTCAACTACTGATGGTAGATGACTATGCCTATGCCAGTTTGGATTTCAGAGGCGGCCCAGACTTGGTTCTACCCAAGGGTTCTCAATGGGGGAACTTAGGTAAGAAGCACATTTTTTTTTATAATGTTTTTGTAAATTTTTAAATATAAAATGTTTTTTATGTTTTTAATCCGAGGACTAATCAAAAACTCTTTGAAAATTCAAATGTACGACTGCACTGGCCTCCAGGTACATCTCCCATTTAGAGACAAGGGGAAGCATCCGAGGTAGCAGGATGGGATGCTGGTGACTACGAGGCGATCAAGCAAAACCTGGAGGGTTTGACAGTAGATGTCCCAGATATCTCTATCGACGAGATCCCGATATGATATTAGCGCCATATTGTAGGCGTATCTGGTTCTATTAGTCGATTGCTCCGTAGGGTAGCACGAGCAGTTGTGTGTTATCATGAGCGACATCCTTGATGTTATTTTGTATATGAAGCCATGTGCTTCAAATTTTGATATCTTGGTCTTCAAACAAAAACACTTTTTTGTAAAAAACTTTTATCGTTATATATACATGAGGCTTCTACCGACTTACTTGATTTATGTACCACATGTGATTAGATTTATAAATGTCTCAAATGTCTGTCTAACAGATAATTAGATAATGCATCTATTAATGTATTTAGACATCTAGGAATGTGTTGATATTCAATATAATCAAAATAACGTTTTAAGAGACGAATTCATAAATATACCCTTAACAAAGTAGGACTCCGGATAACATAGACATTACTTAACTGTAGTACTACTAGCTGTGAATTGAGTCATACAACAAGGCAACAGATTCCAAGTGAAATAGCGTCAGTCAATAATTCAATGCTGCACTATATTCTGTGATATTGTTAGTTGCGCAATCGAGGTAGACACCATGTAGACTGATTAATTCATTCGTAGGTGCGTAGATTTCTCAAGCAGCAGATGCTAAGTTCTGAGTACTACGACTAGCGCCATCGGTGAAGCCAATGTAGGGTAGCGAAGACACCGACATCTTGAAACCAAACACAACGCAAGGTAAGCAGTTGGGGGTCAAAACAAAATAATGAAAAAGCACACAAAAGTGGCTCACACGAGTATGATACAATAAAATACAAGAACTCATGCAAAGATAACTTGAGCATAGTACTTCTTCAAGTAAATCCCATTCCGTGGTTCACTCAAAGGAATTCCATCATAATCCACTAACTCATAAGATCCCTTCTCCAACACTCGTTTGACGATATAAGGGCCTCGCCACATAGCCTCGAATTTTTTGGCCCCTAGTAAATCACGATCTTGTTCATAGAGGAGAACTAGATCACCTTCAAAGAAAACATGTGGCTTGACATGCTTGTTGTATTGGGATTTGACACGCTTTTTCTGAGCTTCAATAACCGGGGTAGCATCATGATTGGTTTCATCTAATTGCATCGGGTACAATAGACGTTCCTCTTCAGCAGAGGTGTTGGGAAGAAGTTCAACGGCTAGCTTCAAATACGGTATCTCACATTCAATCGACATGACAAATTTGATACCATACACTAATTGGAAATGATTAAATCCTGTGGCAGACTTCACAGAAGTCCAATAGGCCCATAATACTGAAAACAACATTGTGTGCCAACTTGTCTCATGAATTCCTATTATTTGTCGAAGCATAGTGATAAGAACTTTTCTTACCGCTTCAACATGGCCATTGTCCTGTGGGTAATATGGGGTTGAGTTTTCATGTCGAAGACCCAACTTTTCAGTAAGCTCAGACATCATGAAATTTCGAAAATGGCTACTGTGATCAGTGATGATAGCTTGCGGGATTCCAAATCGAGTGATGATATGATTGAATATGAATAGGGCTACAATTTTTCTGGTATTATTGAATGTAAGAATCGCCTTGACCCATTTAGTGAAATAATCTGTGGCTACGATGATGTATCCATGCCCCCCGACCGAGTGAGGGTTACATGTCATGAAGTCAATGCCCCATTTTATGAAAGGATCAATGGAAACTATAGGGTGTAAAGAAGCGGGATGATATTGTATCTTGTTATTATACATTTGACAAGCATGACACTTCTGGACAACAGTAACACAGTATATAAACAAAGAAGGCCAAAAGTAACCTGGTCATAAGATATTTTGGGCAATGGCATACCCAAACATATGACAACCACATGTTCCAGAGTGGCATTCATTCAAATATTTCTCAGCCTCATCATAGGTGAGACAGCGTTGGAAAATAGAGTCAACACCACGACGATAAAGAGTGTCACCGAGAATTATGTATTGACAGTCTTGATACCGTATACGAAAAAAATATGTGCTAGAAAGGTCAGGCCAAAAAGTTTGAGTCTGGAAATAGATGATAATATATTTGTACCAAGCATCATCAGAACTGATCAGAAAAAGGGATTCATCAGGCAAGGAATCCTCTGCCATGTTTTCTGTCTCACTAGAGAGAAGGTCACATATCATTTCGGTGAAAACCAATGATTTCTTAGACTTGGCACGTTCAAAATCTAAGTCAAACTCCTAGAGAATCACTGTCCATTTGGAGTACTTTCCCCCTATAAATTGGCACGTAAGGATATGCTGCATAGGGTTGCAATTGGAAATAATAGTGGTCCTGCGTAATAGAATATAGTGATGGAAATGTTGGACAGCTTGAACAGCTGCCCAGGCCAATTTTTCCACATGTAGGTATTTGGCTTTGGTAGTCATGAGACTTCAACTCAAACAATAAATTACATGTTCATCATGCAAATCATCTTCTTGGACTAAAACTATGGAAATGGTAGTGTACGCAGCGACGAGGTAGAGGAAATAGTCTCAACTATAATTGGGTGGGAAAAGCAGTGGTGTATGGGTTAGGGAAAGTTTCAAAGATTTGAAGGCTTTGTTGGAAGTCTTGTCCCATATGAACTCATAACCCTTATTCAATAGTTGAGTAAATCCTAACGTTAATTCAACGTAATTGGGGATGAATCGACGCAAAAATTTTACCTTCCCTTGCAAACTTTGAAGCTCGCGTAATGTGGAAGGAGGAGGTAGATTAAGGATAGCCTCAACCTTCAAACGGTCCACCCTAATTCCATGAAGTGACACAATAAAACCCAGAAGTCGGTCGGACTCCATACAAAAAACATATTTGTGTGGGTTTAAACGTATACGATAGTAACAACAACGAATGAAAATGGCTTGGAGATGGGCCAGGTGATCTTGGTGATGCATGGAATGCACTGGTAGATCATCGAGATACGGTTGTAAGATGTTATTGATATCGTGAAAACCATAAGACATGGCACGTTGAAAATTCACACCAACGTTCTTTAAACTGAAAGGAAGATTCTGGTAGGCAAAGGTACCCCAAGGACAAATGAAAGCAGTCTTGTGTTGATCCGTGGGAAAAATATTAATCAGATTATAGCTAGAGAAACCATCCATTAAGGAGAAGATTTCACTCTCGGCGCAATCGTCAATGATTTGGTCGATGAAGGGGGTTGGGTAATTGTCCTTAGGACAAGATTTATTAATATCCCTATAATCGACACATACACAGATCGTGCCTTGTTTTGTATTTATAGGAACTAGATTAGAGACCCAATCGGTTAAAGCCATCCTTAAGAAGTTTTTCAACTTCGAGCTTGATAGCGACGACTTTACGAGGGTGGACCAGGATAAGTGTCCGTCGAACCGATTTAGCATCTGAATAGGTCTTAATTTCATGCACAGTGATATCAGGATCAATACCTGACATCTCTTCGTAGATCCGATTGAAAACATCACAAAATTCTTGAAAGATAGATTTATAAGTGACGACTTCATCATCAGAACATGCGGCTCCAATGTGAACATTTTTTATGACTCCATGTTTAATGGATATGTCAAGAGGAATGGTGGGTTAAATGTTACACAGGTTCCCTTCATAAAGCACATCGTTTGTTGCCTTGGGAACAAAGGAAATGCCAACAACTTTCAATAGAGTCAAAATCCATTGGTAACTCTTGATGGTGTGATGCTAGAGGAAGAGAATGGAACGATGATGCCCATCATCCCATGGGGTGTCTTCCATGGACATAAATGACATGATCATCGCATCTGTAGGAAACATGACGTGAAACGAATCAGGAGATGAATCACCAAGAGAGGGAGTAGAAGGGGTTGCCATTTGAATGACTTGATAAGCAGATTCAACTTGACTTAAAGGCATTTGTTCTCCATAGCGAAGATAATCACAAGGATAGGGTACTATCCATGGGTCATTAGACACGGGGGTTTCGAAGACAGAGGTGGAAATCATGTTGATTGAGGCGACAAAAGAAGGTGGAACATCGGGTGGTGGTATAGGTAAGGTGCCCATCAAAGTGGAATCTTTCAGGAGACCCACCCCGACATTCTCATACCAAAGAGGCGTCTTTGAGATAAAGGGTACATTTCTAGTACGAGAATCAGAATTGAAAAAGGCCATTTGGTCAACCATAATGAATTTTCCCTGATGTGGGAAACGTAATACATGGAAAAGGGTCGACACGACAAAATGCATGGAATCAATCTAGCTACGGCCAAGTAAGAGGTTATAGTCAAGAGGCACAACAAATACCTCGACCTTAACATTGACCAATTTGCCTTCCAACATAATAGACAACGAGGGAAGAAGACCGTAGGGTTTAAAACCAGAACCATTAAAAGCCTTAAGTGTATTATGTGATTCGGTGAGGGGGGGAGAGCCAATGGATTTCCAATAAGCAACATACATAACGCATGTTGAGGCACCCTCTTCAATAAGGGTTCTACAAATGTTCTTGTTCTCAACAAAAACTTGGATATGAAATGCTAACTGAGGAGGTAGCCTTGGAATGTGATATTCCAAGTCAAAGATTATCAAATTCGTATCTATGGGATCAATTCCACCGATGGCCTTTAACAGTTCCTTTTGTTGAGTGGGACAACTGTGAAGGACTTCAAGAGTTGACATTGCAGAAGGTGCTTTCACAAGATCTTCTACAATACTGTAGTTTTGAGAAACACGTGCATGAGGATTGAAGGCAGACTTCCAAACAATGCCCTTTGGAGGAGGGAAGATAACTACATCGGGACCCGGTCGTTCAACATGAAGAGGACCATTGGGAGGTGAAGCTAAAGGAGGCGGTTGAACCAACCAAGGTGGTAAATCATCAACTTTCTCCTTTGAAGAAGAACAATCTTTGGCTCGAGTGGTGATTGCAATGTCGTTATTGGTAGAATTACTAGTACACATAAAGACATATGAAGTGGTGGAAGGAGAGGGTTGGTCATGAATGACCAATTGGGCCTGTTGTTGAGAAGGGAAAGGTTGTGACAAAATGGTAGGTGTGGGAGGTTTTCCGGTCTCTTGAAGGAAATTAGTGAGCTCAATGTGTCTTGGACAATCTTTCGTGTAGTTATCATCACCACAAATAAGGCAAGGATATCGAGGTTTACTCTTATCCTTATCATCAATAGACTATGTCTTGGGTTTATCAGATTGTGGGTTGTTTTTTCTATCCTCCTTATTATTAGCCTTTCCTTTTTTAGATTTATTTTTACCGACAGGGGCAGATTGAACAGAGTTAATCTCAAAAGTTTTGCTCGTGGAAGGAGTAGGAGTCAGAGAACTTTTAATATTAGAAGCAGTGTATTTGGGATTGGTGTGTGGTTGATGTGGATTTAGCATCAGCATGGAAAGTGCCAATCACACCATTAGCAACATGAGAAGTTGTTGGGGTTGTTGAGGTAGTCGTGGTAGAAGGGCGAGGAGCATCAGGGAGTAAGTCGTAAAGAGTTCCCGCTTGCGAATAAACGAGATATAGGTATTGAACACAACTAATCGCCTTCTCTTCAGTGACAACTCCACCCATGGAAATATCATGGGATATTTTATTGATGAATGATTTGGTGAACTATTTAGCTAATAATTGATCAGGAAGGTCGAGTTTGATCAAACATCACATTCACCTCCATTCATGGATGTGATTAGAAATATGAGTGGCCGGAGATTGCTTAAAGGAACTCAAAATCTCGGTTCCTGTCTCGTAGCAGATGGGAAAATTGTAATGTGTGATAAAATCCATGGCGAGGGTGTTGAAGTCATTAAACAAGCCTCGTGGTAATTCTATGTACCACTTTGCAGTCAAACCCATGAGAGTTTTTTGGAAGAGTCATAACCGAATGGAGTCATCCATGAACGAGTTGGATGAGCACTAAAGGTGAAAAGTCATAACATGGTTGTTTGGGTCTTCTCCCGGTTTACCGTCAAATTTGGGAATGTTGAACGGTAGCTTGGTTGGTATGATGGGCCAGTGGGGAGAATTTAAGATAGGATCATTCAAGATTCTAGACAAGTCGGGTAAATCCAAAGTGGCTAAAAAAGGA
>ML828509.1:17205-31890 GCA_009831015.1 Picea engelmannii | reverse complement strand
TATGGTGGTATTTGTAAAGTCAACCCCTAGTAATTGTAAAGTGGTTTTAGCCACTTTTAGGAGAAGTCAGCTCCACCAAGTGGAAGAGTCACAAACCTAGCGTCACCTCACAACTTGTATTTATATGTGAGGATAACACCTCATTTGGACACACTCACCACACTAGCTTTGCAGCGATGAAGAAGTGCGCAAGTCTTGGAGGAACGGCTACTGCAGCTAATTGTGACGTCAAGGAGGGTTCTTGGTCTGTGTCTTGGTATTTCTTGGTTAAGTGGTGTGCTACTCTTCCTAGTGAAGGAGTAGAGGAGGATCTTCTGTTCAGTCTTTGGTCTATCTGTAATGTTCCCAAGCCAAGATGCCAGGAACATTGCGTTTTTCATGTGATTTTAAAATGTTTTCTGGTTGTGGCATTTCGTCAAAAACTTTGCAAACTTAAGTCTCATGAGTTGCGCTAAGGGTTATAATGTTTGTCTTTGTGTGTTTGCAGCAAGTAAATGATAGCAATGCAACAATGAAGTATACTCAGCAAAATACAAGATCAACAACATAAGTAATGACCATAAATACCTCAGATCTGATTTATTAAAAATAGATCTCTGACCTCATACAAAATGGTGCAGATCTGGAATTCATATATGAGAATAAAGTATATGACTGATAAAGCCTCTAAGATACAAGATAGATGAAGATCCAGGCTTCCAAAAGCCTCTCCAAACTGTAGACCAAAAACCAAGATGATCCAACTCAAATCCTAGTTGTCATGTGATGTCATCTCTCTGCATAATGCGCCTCTCCTAGATGTAGAAGACCAAGAATTCGGCTTCTATGAAGATGGCCTCCAAACCCTCTAGGAGAGATGCCAAACTGTAGATCGATCCACTGGAAACCCCCCTGCTAGAGTCTTAGGCTGAATGATGGAGATCTGACCCCCTGGATGAATGAATCCCCTATCTGCAATGCGCCCTCCTGGTTGTAGAAGACCAAGAATTCGGCCTCTATGAAGATGGCCTCCAAACCCTCTAAGGAAGATGCCAAACTGTAGATCGGGCCACTAGAAACCCCCTGGTAAAGTCTTGGGCTGAATGATGAAGATCTGACACACCAAATGACTAAATCCTCTGATTGCAGTGCGCCCTCCTCTCCAATATGTGCCAAGCTCCAAGAAATAATCTGACAGAGAAACCTCCTTCGGAAAGGGCTAGGAAAGGTGCCCTAGGGCCTACAAAGAATACCCAGAAGTCCTTTTCCTCGGAATCCTTCTCCTTTGCCTAGATCAAGCTAATCTCCTCAATGTGGTGCGCCCTCTTGCTGGAAATCCCCTGACGCTGCGCCCAAGCTCTCTCTGAACCTGTAACTGATGTAGAAACCTCCTTTAACTGAGTAGATCTGATGTAGAATGGTGAGGGAGGAATCTTTCACCTTCGTGACCAAGCTTGGATCAAGATAGGTGGGATCTTTCAACACCGAGTTGATCTCTAGCATTTGTTAAGTCAAAACCCCCAAAACCCCCAAGTGCATGGGCTCACTAGCAAGAAGCCAGATATCAAATGATAATCAACATAATAAGAGAATAGAGGTCCCTGTCTCTCTTTTATCCTCCCTGCTAACCTTGTCTCTCCAAGTGACTTTTACTTTATTTAATTATTAATTAAATAATTAAATCACTTTAATTAATTAATTAACTATTTTTCCTCTAAAAAGTAGTTTATCCCTCCTTGTGACTTCCTTGGCCACTGAAAGTCACTTCTCATCATCCTATCCTGTAGTGTTATTCCTCCTGATTCCAATGAGCTATCACACTAAGAGGTTCCTCCAAGTATTATGCCCAATATGACCTCAGTGAATTTAATTAACACATAGGCCAAAATAACTCAAAATCACGGAAATTGTCAGAATGCAACGGAACCAAAGCCAAGCTGTGCGAAATGGATCACAATGATGAAATAAGATGAGTGATGCAAGTCGGACACCAAAGAACCCCTTAATAGCCCCCGTACTCGCTATAACCTCCATCTGGCTACTCTGGTCATCATAACACTCTGTAATATAATGATGTCCCAAAGTGGGGAGATTACAGTCCTTGTTATCGCACAGTTTGTAGTTAAGGCAAAAGACGGATGAAAGAAGGGCAAACTAGCGTAATTGAGACTATCCCACCACTGTCACCTCAATGGGATAGCTCTTTTTGTTTTGGGAGGTAAGGCCCAGGGGAGACGTCCCCGGTGACTTGGGGTTTTGAGAAGGCAAAGGCTTATGGCTAAGTAATATTATTCCCCCTCACAAGTCACCACTGATCAGAAAGTCCGGCTTAATAGCCAATAAAGATAAAATATATCCGGAAATAGTAACCAAGAAGTGTACCTGCCCGAGACAGAGCAACAAAGAAAATATACATGTGCAAGCTCACCTGTGGTTAGTACTTCATATAATCAATGACTTTCCGATAATAAGCAATTGAGCAATAATATTGATGAAGTAAATCAGTGTTTATACAATAGCAAATGATTACATAATATCACTTCACAATAAATGCTAAGGAAACTTTAATGATGAATGACAATCAATGTAGCAATATCAACACTTTAGGAACAACGCCTTAACCAATCATTCAATTGCTTTAAAGGTAAAACGAATGTTGCATAGAGGTGTTTATAGCATGAAAAGGTGACGACAGCAATAGGGTTAGTAAGATTAGTCTAGGCTAGGGTTAGAAGTAGTTAATGGTTGTTCAAGAATGTTTAGAAGTTGTTTGTGATCAAGGTACTCAATACAAGAGGTCTTAGATCAGTGCGCTACTAGGGCATATGGAGTCAAAAGAGGCTGCAAAGGTTGAAGGACCGAAATGATAATGGTATGACCAAAGATAAAAGGGTTAAATGTTGAGGTGTTGCTAAAGCAAGGCCTCAACAATGAAACCCTAGGGGAGAAAGGCTCACTAAGGTGTAGAAACCCTAGGCGTTAGTGCTCTCTCCTCCTTCTTTAGCTCAATGGCAAGAATAAAATCGGCTAGCTTGAGTGATAGATGAAATGGCTAAGGACAAGAGGGTTTAATGATGAAGGGTTGCTATGGCAAGGCTTCATCAAATAAAACCCTAGGGAAAACGACTCACTAAGGTGAAGAAACCCTAGGCCTTAGTGTGTTTTCTCCTTGCTTGGCTCAAATACAAGATGAAAAACGGCTAGGCTAGAATAATATGGATAGAGTGTTGCTATGGAAAGGCTCTATCTTACTTCAACAAATCAAATGGCTCTTAATCTTAGTAGGGACATTAGACAAGGACCTTAGCATGTGCTTGTCACCTAGGGTTTAATTCAACAAATTATAATAACAAATGCAAGTAAACAATACTATAACCCTTCAATTAAGAAGTGTTGCAGAAATTCAATTACATAAACTAAGAAATCATGTAGCAAAACCCTAGTTGTAAACCTTCCACCAAGAGAAATGCCAAAAATGCCAAGAAAATCTCTCCTTCAACAAGTGTGCCTCAAAATTTCAGCCAAAACCCTAGAAGAGGGCGCAAATTTCAGACCTCACTAATGTGTGAGTAAAAGATTATGAAAATATGAGAGTAAAAACACTCAATATATACCATACCAATGACCTTAATTAAAATTTAGGTCATCAAAAGGTCGACAAGGCCAAAATACACAATAATACTGTTTTACTTTAAAATGTCATAATGAAACCCTAATCAAGCAAAAAGTAAGACGACATGCCCCTTCTAGGGTGACGTTAGCCGTATCTATGGAAAATGTAGCCTCTTGGAGCAAAACGTTAGCCCTCCTCAGGCCTCTCCAATCTGCCACACGTGCCAAACTGCCATGACTATCTCCCCAAAACGTCCATAAACCTGAATGACGTCATGGGCATCCTGGGTGACGTCCTGGGCCTTCCAAGGCCAACGTTCCAATGGAGAGGGCACAACCCCCCTAGGTAAGGCTCTGCCAGGCTGCCTCTGTGGAACGTCCTCCTCTTCTCCGGTGCAAACCCCTCTGTCTTGTCTCTGCCCCCTGCTGGGGTCTCAACATCCATCTGGTGGGCTCTTCAGCCCCATGGAGGTCCGAACTAATCATCTCCCCATGTGTACCTGTCCAATGTGGTACCTCTCTGTCGGGTATGAACCTGCACATCAACAGAGACGCCCTCCATGGGCTCATAAGTCATAGGGATCATAGCAATGTCAATCACATCTAATCATCAATATTATTAAACATGTGCATAAAACCCCTTTTACCCAGTCAAGTGCTCAAAGACATTATACAAATCTGCAATGCAAGTTTGGAGGAAATGCCAGGGCATCCTATTGGGCTAGTGTCCACTGGAAAAGGGATGTTTCCGAGAGAGATTAAATCCAAGTCATGTAAATGGGTGAGGTGGATAAGGGATGCCCTGACAAGGGGTGCAGTGAAAGTAGGGAAATGCAGGGCTTACCTGTCGGTGCCTTTGTAGAAGGCGAGTTGCACCTATCCTGGATGCAAGTTTTCCAAGCCCATTCATGCCTTTTATTCTTATTTTTTTATTGCTTTTTCTTCAAGAAGCTAATCAGGGGACATTGCCCTGGCGTGGTGACCAGTGGTGGCAATGTTACCCACAAGCACTTTCACGGAAATGAGAAGGCTGGCTCGTGATAAGACCCCCTTTCTCTTGGCCATGCAACCAAGAGCCACTACCCTGGCGTGGTAACCAGCTGCTAGTAGTGTCATACTGCTAGGTGCCCACGGACCTAATAGGTTGGCTCGTGATGAGACACCCTATCCTCTGACTAGGTCTTGTTTTATTATTTTTATGGGTCCCTCTTGTTTCTTACTGAGAAGCCTTTTACTGCTTTCTCGGGGATCCTTGGGCGAAGCATCTTGAGGTTTTATTTTAGGCTTTTATCTTTTGCCAGCTTGCTTTTACCTTCTGGGCCTTTAGCCCCTTCTTCCCACAAGGCAAAGTGCAACCGTTAAATGATTGGCCAACCGAATGCCCAGACCAATGTAATGGGATGGATGAGCAGGAAATAAGATGGAAAGTGGTAAGTATGATGGGAGTGGACGATGACTTTTCATGAACCCCCCCTAGTGGCAACTCAAAACCTATGGGTACAGGTTTACTAGGGCATCCTGTCATTCCCCCCAGACATGGTCAAGTGGATAAGTATAAGATCCAAGCATTTGTTAGAAACAAAAAGAATTAAATGCACATATTCAAAGGTTTTGAGGATCAGAGTGACACATACCATGATACCCGGACTCATTACCTCATGGAGGAAGAACCATCTTTGCCACAGGACCAAACCGAAGGTGATGGATGCTGCTGCTGCTGACAATGTGGAGGCGCTGAAAGGAAGAAAAGATGGGCTCTCCAGGGCCATGCTCAGGTCGATCTGGCTCTCGGTACTCAATGTCTAGGACCTGTGGGCCTTGAGACATAATCTCCTTAGTTATCCCTAAAAGTGGGGATAACAGTCCTCCCTGCTAGAATATTGCTTGTCCTCAAGCAATAACTGAATCAATCCATATATAATACCGAGATCCCATGTCCACCTGTGGGACACAAAGTAGGCTCCATCCAAAGCTGAACTATCACGCACTCTATCCCCTAGGTCCCATATCAGGACGTGAACTGCAATACCCTGTGAAGCATAATCCTGAAACATATCAACACCATGAGTCTCCTGCAAATGACACATGGCCTCAACCCGGAATGAGCCCATCCTCCAAGTCCATACCAAGACCAACACCATCTCTACCAACTGCACATGCTGTTGCCATAGTGAGGTACTGCAAGACCTCAATGAATCACCCTCAAGTGACGTGCTCTCCTCAATACTGAAGCTCAATGGAAAGTCAAAATAACTTTCCCCTGCAAGGGTCCACTCGCCTCAGTCAGTCAATGCAATGCTCAACCCTACAATTCCCGGGTCCCATGCTAGTCTTTGCCAAAGATCAGCATGCTGGCGCTGCACTACTCTGATCATGACTGTCCTCTCATCGTGTACATACTGGATCCTCCACTCCTGGATCCTCACGCTGTAATACCTGTGGAAACTGGACCTGCTATCTAGGAGCTGCATCGGTAAAAGTACCTTTGTGGAAGTAGTATCTGCCCAACCATCTCCATACTCGATCATGAGGATCAAAAGGGAGAAACTGTCTCGCTCCATAGGACAAGCCCTTGCAAGCCCTCTCAAAACCAACCCAAAGTGAACTATGTGGCTCTCTGGTGAAACCTGGGTCATCATAAGGTGAAACAACCTACTAACAAAAAGGACTCCCGGATCCCATGGAAAACTTGGAAGTTTATCACTTCCAATCCCCACTAACTGCTCCTGTGTCATACTGATCACTGTCGGAAGCCCTCCATGCTCATCCCCATGAGAATCTGTATCTGTGTCGCCCTCTGAGATGTCTTCTAACCCATGGCCTAAGATGCGCACCATCACGCACAAAGTCTCAACTATTTGCCTATGATGATCCACCCTTATCCTGTTGTATGCTGTAAAATCACTCCTGTCAGGTGGTCTCGGGTTAACAACTCTCATGTCCTCTGCCACTGTCTATCTCCCCCCATGCTGCCGTCAACGATGAAAGTGTCAGGAAAGGCTAACATAAACATCTGTAGCTGACTGTACCACTGAAAAGTATCATATGCTTTGGTCAATCCCAAGGATTCAACCAAAAGCTCGTCCACCGATACCCATGGTAAATACTCGCTTGTAGTCATCACTGAACCCCAATCATCAGGTACAACTGGGGATAACTCCTCCAATTGTTGGTCAACCAATCTCCACCCCTCATTTCTCATGCAACTGATGATACTGTGAAGGTGCTCTCTCAGAACTATGTGTTGCTGCAAAGGAGAGGCATCTCCATGCTCCACTAAGTGTGTCTCCTCCCTGCAATCCAATGCGTCCACCTGAATCCCACCATACACCTCTGCATGCCTTTATGTACTATCACTCACCACTATTTGCTCCTACATACCCACGTAATCTCCTGTATACTCCTGCAACATCATGGGTCCTGGGTGTACTATTGGGGCAACCACTACATGAAGGTCAACCACTTCTGGGACACAAATGGAAGTGTCCTCATAACTGCCCCTGGCTCTGGAGTCCCCATGCGTATGTGAGTGCTCGACTGTCTCAAGGATCCTCGTGGAGGATAGCTCCTGCGCCTTCAGATCATAACTCTCCAAACTCATCAGTGATCCTGGGTACTCCTCATGCTCCGCCATCAACTGGTGCTCCTCTGCTAAACCACCAACATCCTCTAGCAATGTGACTGAAGGATATATTTGATTCTCTACTAAGATAGATGTAGTGGATCTCTGTCTAATCACCTCAAGAAGCTCCTCTGATCTGGACTCTAATTCTTGAAGGGTTACCTGTGTGCCTTTCAAGAATCCTCGTGTGCTCTCTAACTCATGAGTGAGTCTGTCCACCTCCAACTGCTGCTCCCTCAGGGCCCTGTGATACATCCTGCCAATCTCCAATAGGTAATCGCTGACCATCAACAACTGCTAGTAGTCGGTCCTCATCACAGACACTCTCTCCCAGAGAGTATGAAGGTCATCCATGGCATATCCCCCATCTGAACTATCATGTGCCATCGATGCCCTCCAACAACAATCGACCATCAATGCATGTGTGTCATCAATGTGCCTAGTGGCTGCCATGATCATGTCCTCACTGACTCTCAATTGTCCTGCCAAGTATTGAGACTCCTGATCATAGTCCTGCTGAGGTGCTACCTCACGCCCCTCACTACTAGTGTCAACCCTGGAATCCCCAACAACACTCTCTGCAAAAGATAAGGGACTGAACTGCCCCTTGTCCACTGTGCTACTGGGTCCTGCTGTATGCCGCTGCACATCATCACCAACTGCTATCTCATTCCGAATCACATTGTATCCTGTATGAGCAGTTGTATCCTCCTTTGCACTCACCCTGCTACTATCATTTGCGCCAGGATCCCATACAGATGTGTCCAGACACGTGCTATGGTCATCCTGACCAATAAGGGGTACATCCTCATCACTGCAGGCAGGTCCTGGAAGTAAGTGTCCCATCAAACTGTCGGTCTCCACAACCTGATCAAACAATGGAGTCTCCAAGAGAGGTGACGCACTCTCCTCATAGACATGTGTAAGATCAACTGTCTCCAAGTCATGTCCCTCATGAAGGTCCACCTGTCCCTGGTGTGCAATCCATGCGCAAGGCTCCACCACTATATCAACAATGTCACTGATAACCTCCTGTGTCATGGCTATAATAGGTGTCTGCAAAGGTGCCAATTGTGTCACAATCACCATAGGAAGCTCATCATGTCTAGGTGCTAACATGTGTGAATCTTTACTAGTGTCACCACTCTGCTGAAGTGTAAGGTCATCAACACTATGTGATATGTCTGCTAAAGCACAAGTGCTATCATCCTATCCATCCAACTGTCCCTCCAATGCGCAAGGGTCACTATCCTCCCCAAGTGCGCAAGAGTCATTGGCCTCCACAAGTGTGCAAGAGTCACTGGCCGCCACAAGTGCGCAAGAGTCACTAGCCTCCTCGAACTGCTCTAAATATGAATCTATGGTGGCATCCTTGTGCATCTCCTCATCCTCACTGTCATAGTGCACCTCAATAATGTGTCTCTTACCTTTACCCCTACATCTATGATCTGGTTCCCAAGGCACTTTGCAACTGTAGCAACGTTGCCTGCTCCTAATGGGTGTAGGGTTAATCAGTGCTTCCCTCCATCTAGCTGATCTGGTTCTGTTTCCCTCTGCTATGTTGACCCAATATGTAACCTCATCTTTGCTCCACCTAGGATATTTTATGGATATAAACTGTTGGAGTGTTACTTGAGCCCCAAATCCCTCACTAAGGGCGTAGTATTCCCATTCACAACGTACAGTCTCTCTAGCAAAGTCCTTAATATCCATCTCTACTGTATTTCTGCATGCGCTAATCCCCACTAGCTGGGAGGATCAACGATCTGATACCACTGTAATGTTCCCAAGCCAAGATGCCAGGAACATTGCATTTTTCATGTGATTTTTAAATGTTTTCTGGTTGTGGCATTTCGTCAAACACTTTGCATACTTAAGTCTCATGAGTTGCGCTAAGGGTTATAATGTTTGTTCTTTGTGTGTTTGCAACAAGTAAATGATAGCAATGCAACAATGGAGTATACTCAACAAGATACAAGATCAACAACATAAGTAATGACCATAAATACTTCAGATCTGATTTATTAATAATAGATCTCTGACCTCATACAAAATGGTGCAGATCTGGAATACATATATGAGAATAAAGTATATGACTGATAAAGCCTCTGAGATACAAGATAGATGAAGATCCAGGCTTCCAAAAGCCTCTCCAAGCTGTAGACCAAAAACCCAGATGATCCAACTCAAATCCTAGTTGTCATGTGATGTCATCTCTCTGCATAATGCGCCCCTCCTGGCTGTAGAAGACCAAGAATTTGGCCTCTATGAAGATGGCCTCCAAACCCTCTATGAGAGATGACAAACTGTAGATCGGGCCACTGGAAACCCCCCTGGTAGAGTCTTAGGCTGAATGATGGAGATCTGACCCCCCAGATGAATGAATCCCCTATCTGCAATGCGCCCTCCTGGCTGTAGAAGACCAAGAATTCAGCCTCTATGAAGATGGCCTCCAAACCCTCTAAGGAAGATGCCAAACTGTAGATCGGGCCACTAGAAACCCCCTGGTAAAGTCTTGGGCTGAATGATGAAGATCTGACCCACCAAATGACTGAATCCTCAATTTGCAGTGCGCTCTCGTCTCCAATTTGTGCCAAGCTCCAAGAAATAATCTGACAAAGAAACCTCCTTCGGAAAGGGCTAGGAAAGGCACCCTAGGCCCTATAAAGAATACCCAAACGTCCGTTTCCTCAGAATCCTTCTCCTCTGCCTAGATCAAGCTAATCTCCTCAAGGTGGTGCGCCCTCCTGCCGGAAATCTCCTGAAGCTGCGCCCAAGCTCTCTTTGAACCTGTAACTGATGTAGAAACCTCCTGTAACTGAGTAGATCTGATGTAGAATGGTGAGGGAGGAATCTTTCACCTCTGTGACCAAGCTTGGATCAAGATAGGTGGGATCTTTCACCACCGAGTTGATCTCTAGGGTTTGTTAAGTCAAAACCGCCAAAACTCCCAAGTGCATGGGCTCATTAGCAAGAAGCCAGATATCAAATGATAATCAACATAATGAGAGAATAGAGGCCCCTGTCTCTCTTTTATCCTCCCTGCTCACCTTGTCTCTCCAAGTGACTTTTACTTTGTTTAATTATTAATTAATTAATTAAATCACTTTAATTAATTAATTAACCATTTTTCCTCTAAAAAGTAGTTTATCCGTCCTTGTGGCTTCCCTTGCCACTGAAAGCCACTTCTCATCATCCTATCCTATAGTGTTATTCCTCCCGATTCCAATGAGCTATCACACTAAGAGGTTCCTCCAAGTATTATGCCCAATATGACCTCCTTAGTGAATTTAATTAACATATAGGCCAAAATAACTCAAAATCATGGAAATCGTCGGAATGCAACGAAACCAAAGCCAAGCTGTGCGGAATGGATCATAATGATGAAATAAGATGAGTGATGCAAGTCGGACCCCAAAGAACCCCTCAATAGCCCCCGTACTCACTATAACCTCCATTTGGCTACTCTCTGGTCATCATAATACTCTGTAATATAATGATGTCCCAAAGTGAGGACATTACACTATCTATATTGATGAAGTTTTGTTGGGTTTTCTTCCCAATGAGGGTTTCCCAGGATAATTTGTGTGTCTCTATTGTTTCTATGATTGCCTCTCTTTCAGTGACCTTATTTATGCAGCTAATGTGCTAAATGTTTATAATAATGAAAGAAGAACCGTAACTGCTAGCTGTATAACTAAAACTTCAACATTAGCATATTATCCACTCTCTTATCAAGTCAGGAGATGCTTTATATCCTAATAATTTGATGACCATTATGATTGGACATACCATTGCTAAACTCTATGCCACTGTTCTTAACATATGGTTATCAGACCATTTAGAGCGGTATAAACTTAGGGCTAAGGAATAGTTTGGTTTCCATAGAGATTATCATAATGTGAATCATGTATTTAGTCTCTAAGTTACCATCGAGGAAGCGAGACATTGTTCTTCAAAGGTCTTTTGCTGCTTTGTTGACTTGAAGAAGTATTTTGACTTGATTTCGAGGGTGATGCTTTTTAAGAGGTTGCGAGACATTGGTATATTTGAGACCCTTTTAGCTACTACCATGAGACTCAAAGTCTGTCATCGGTGGACTTTGTATTTCTTGTTAGCACTCAAAACCATCTGGTTTCAAATATAGACTGTGGAAGAGTTAACACTTGAAATTGGAAGAGTTAAAAGGCAACTAGAGAAAGTACTTTGTCAGTTTTTACAGTGTCTTTGTACTTCAGGTTAGAGCTTGCTAACCTCGGGGGAATCCCTATGCAAGCTAGAAATGAAGTATGAACCTGAGAGACCAAGAAGCACTTCCAAACTGCGAACTGTACTTGCTGTTATATAAAACTCAGACCTGAAATCTGGAGTAAATTAATCTGGACAGCAAAGTATAATGAATATTTACACCTAGTAATGAAATTTTGCCTTGTGAACAGTGCAAATCTGCTGTTAGAATGCCTCAAATGTGCACTTAAAGTGCAGATCTGTTGTAAAATATAAAAAAAACAAGCAGCTTTAAATCTGGGAATTATTTACTGTGACCAATAGTGCCTTTTAGAAAATCAATGAAGAGGGAGTAGTTCCTGAGGTTAATTGATTCAGAAAATTCAAATAAAGTGAGAAAACACACCCAACAATTGAGATCTAGCCACCAAACAAGATGCTACCTTTATTCCAAAGTTTCAGATACAAGGTTTGGAGTTATTACCTTCAACTACAAAGCACTCTAGGGGATGTCAAATTGCTTCCAAAGCATTTTCTCTCCCTAGTGTTCAAGGAAAAATTCACATGAACAAGATGAGAGTGACCTCTAACTTTCAATGAATGATATGCTCTATCAGTCTCACTTAAATGGAAAAGTGGGGTGCAAAGACGAGAACTCAAGCAATAACGAATCTCAGGAATAAAAAGGAACCCCTCTCCTTACTACCCCTATAGATTTTATATAATAGGTTTGGAGGTGTGCAAATAACATCACCATGAATAGAAGAGATAAAGATAAACATAACTCAAAGATAGCAACCCGTAACTAGGGCGCATGAGTATGTGAGGAAGGGACATAGCAGCCAACCAGCAAGATCGAAGGACCAATCTTGAGGTTTGTAAGGCTTGACTATTTGCTGTTTTGTATTATTCCTCAGGTGGGCCATTATCCCAGGATGGGAGCCCAGATTTATAATAATAAACATCTCATAGTACTGGTTTTCCCTTCAGGGTATTTACCCAGAAAATTTCATGTGTATTGTGTTTGGTTTCCAGTTTTTGCTTCTGCCGTAATATTTCGTTAGTAACTCAGCTCTGCTTTTATTCAATAGAAGTAATCTGTTTGGAATTAATTGCCGGGTGCTGGAGACTTTTAACAGGGTTTTATTGTAGAACCCTTGTGGGAATTTTGACTCTTAAGATGCTACACATATTTAAAAAAATAGACATATAAGTATGTGTGTATGGGGCAAACGTATGTACATATATATAGACGTATTTGTTTTTGGGTATATACTATATATATGTATGTATGTATAAAATATTTAATTTATTATATAGTTGTTAAAGTCTAGAGCTTGATGCACAAAAGAAACTAATTGATATCTAGATAGTTTTGGTTTACCGTATTTCTACTAATATCAACTATTTGTACATGATGTTTATCCTGAGCATCTCATGATATTTCAACTTACTTTAATGTAGCCATAATTATTTTATATTTTTCCATGTGCTCATAGTCTTCAAATCTTGTTCTTGTAGTGGTTTCTACGAGACTTTACCGGCATGTTGGGTGGAATTTTGTTCACATTGTACCAGGTATGTAGCACCAATTTCTCAATGGCACAAAATATGTTGTGAAATAATAAATGAATATAATGTGAGCAATTGGTATATACAACATTATTAAGATTTCCATTTGATTGAGTGTAAGTATTTTTTTGTTGTTGTAAAATTAGCTACTTATATATTACTTAGTATACAAAAAATATAGTCTTTCCGGACTAACCATCCAACCAGTGGTAAGTATGCCTATGGTGGTCTTTAGAATTAACATAGTTGTTCCAAGTATCAGGATGTCTATCTAATATTGTAACACACCCACTACGGGAGCTAATATTTTTCGGCTTTTTCCTTCTTTTCCCCGAGGAACGGAATCCCCGAATTCCTATGGGGCCTGATGCAGACCCTCCCATCCCTTATCCTTACCCATGTGATTGTTGGCTATGACCACAGGTCTTACCGAAGAGGTGCTTCCGGCTTTCGCAATTCGGGAAATCGCGATGCATGTGTTCCCCTGCTCTCTGGTCTCTGGAAGTGCCGAAATTCGAAAGGAACCAACAGTTCATCACATCTAACAATGCTTCGGATTAAAACCTGGCATTCCACCTTTCGGAGTTTCGCATATCGGGTTTTCGCGGTACAAGAGGACGAGGGGCTCATACCCTTCGGTTTTCCGGGTGCCGAAGCACCGAAAACCAAATCTACACGCGCCAAGCCATATCAGGATTTCACAAGTCGGGAATTTGGGATTGGCGTGTACCAGGGACTTGCCTCTAGATATCCGGGGTGCCGAAATACCGAGACATCAAGACTTATCCGTGCTATTATTATTTCGGGGTTTCGCAAGTCGGGGTTTCGCGATATGCGCAGACAGGAGGTCTCGCACTTAGGTTTCCCGGGAGCCGAAACTCCTAAGCCTATATTCATCGCTAAGCTCATTTCGGGGTTTCGCAAGTCGGGACTTCGCGACTGGCGAGTACAAGGGAACTGACCCTTGGGTTTCTCGGGTGCCGAAACATTGAAACATCTAAACTCTAGACACGCTATGCCATTTCGGGGTTTCGCAGGTCGGGATTTCAGGACTGGCGAGTACAAGAGACTTGCCCTTGGATTTCCCGAGTGCTGAAACATTGAAAGACCAAAACTTACCACGCTATACTTATTTCGGGGTTTCGCAAGTCGGGATTTCGCGTCTGATGAATACAAGGAAATTGACCCTTGGGTTTTCCCGGTTGCCGAAACACCGAAACACCAAGACTTATCCACGCTATACTTATTTCGGGGTTTCATACTTCGGGATTTCGCGACTGGCGAGTACAAGGGAACTTACCCTTGGATTTCCCGGGTGCCGAAAAACCGAAAGACTAAAACTTATCCACGCTATACTTATTTCGGGGTTATCCCCGATTTCTAGGGATAACTAGGAGATAATGTCTCGAGGTCCACAGGTCCTAGACATGGAGTACCGAGAGTAGGATTGACCTGAGCATGGCTCTGGAGGGCCCATCCTTTTCTTCTTTCGTCAGATTTGTCTTGTTAGTAGTAGCAACATCCATCACCATCGGCTTGGTCTTGTATTGGAGAAGGCTCTTGCTCCATGAGGTAATTGGTCCAGGTATCATGGTATGTGTCACTTTTGATCATTATAACCTTTGGATATATGCATCTGACTCCTTTTATCTTTGACGACTGCTTGGATCTTA
>ML828508.1:87600-100809 GCA_009831015.1 Picea engelmannii | reverse complement strand
GCATTACCATATTACATTGTAATATGGTAATGCCATATTACATTGTAATATGGTAATTCCATATTACATTGTAATATGGTAATACCATATCTCGTGTAATTTTTTTTTTAAAACTTAATACCATTGTCACAATATCGACGACAGTTCGTCAGAAAAAAATTGCATTTTGACCACCGTGGCAATAGCGACGAACTTTCGTCGCAAGTTTCCATAGTTTTTCGTCGCACATACAACATCTTCGTCATAAATTTGGTCTTGATAAATCAATTTCGTTGCTATTGACACTGGTATTCGTCACAAGTTGCCATGGTTTTTCGTCACACATACAACATCTGCGTCGTAATTTTTTGACTTGTCAAAAATTTTCATCGCAATTGAGACGAGATTTCGTCGTAATTGCCACGGTTGTTCGTTGTACTTGCGATGATATTTCATCGGAATTGAGACGATGAAAAGGGTTAACCAAACTTGACGGTGGTGACATGTGGAGAGATAATTTTGTTGATGTTTCCACACACACCTGGATCGTCGATAGAGCGACGAAATTATTCCGACGAAAAAAAAACCCGGCTTTCGTGGAAATTGTGACGAATATGTGTGGCAATATCAACGAAAAACCGTCACAAATTTGGTCATATGTACTAGTGAATGGTATTCTCAAGATATTCCTCTTCACTTGCCTTAATACTTTCTCTGTTTTGGTGATAAATCCTTCAACATAATATGATCATCTAAATTTTCCTCCTGTATGATAGCTAATTCAAAACTTTCATGACAAACATCTAATCTTTCCCATGGATAAGGTATGATTTGTGGATGAAGGTTTAAGATTTCTTATTCCAATTGCATATCTACATCTCTAATCAGTTTCATTGAAATGTTAGAATGTTTAAGATCATTTTCATCACCTAAGGGTTCTTCAATAACTGAATTTAAGTACTGATTAGAGAAAGCGTTAGAATAATATGGACATTCAACTTGACCCAACATCAAATATTCTTCCACAATGGTCGAGGATTGATATACAATGATTCAGAGGAAAAACCGGTTTGATTGTCAGTAAGAACCTTTTCAATAGATTCTACCTCCCTTTCTTGTTCAATATTTTCTGATGGATTCCTCTCATCCTACAAACAAAATTCATCTCGCAATTGAGTGATAGGATTTCTAATTGATTCATCATTTGCGATCGAAAATGGTTGGATGAAAGGGGCACAAAAATCAGAGAGGAGATTTAGTACAAATGACATGTCATCAAGTTGAAATTTATAGAGAACATAATGGATGCTTGTTAAAAAGACCTTTGGAGATGAATCATCATTGATTAGTAGAGCCTGGAACTCTTCACATAATCGATTGTAATCATAGATTTCAAAAGCATATAGAAATTCCTTTACAAATTGAAACCAATCAATAATGTGATATGCTGGAAAAGACTCAAACCAATGTTTAATTCGACCCCTGAAAGTAAAAGCAAACAATCTTCATAAAACCTTTAAATCAGAAAAATCATGCTTGATGCATTTACACCAAAACTTGTTAATATGGTCTTTGGTAGATACATTCCCCCACCATCAAAGGTGAGTTTGGACAAGAGGAAGAATTTATTGTTGGGAATATCAGGTAATGAGAAGTGGAAAGCATGTTCCAACACAATGATTTGGGGAGCCATGGAAAATTAAATAAATTCGAAACAAAGACTCCAGCAAGGCCAAATTGTCAGTCTTGCATGCCTTCTAGTGCATTTTAAGATGATTCAGAAGAATAATTTATAAATCTAGAATTATGACAGGTTGAGAGGTAAAACATTTAATCATTAAATTTACCTGGCCCTCCTTTTAGCGCCATTTGTTGACGGGCGTTTATGACACACCGTGAACGAGAAGGGAAGATCTAGTCCGAGGTTGTCTATTTAACCCAAGCCGTTTGGAATGATCTACCCTAATTGGTTTTATGGCTCCGTTAGCCAACTAAGATGCTAAAATAACTAAAAGAGGTAAAACTACCTAAATATATAATCCTATCAGTTAACACACTCATACATTTGCTTAACTAATAGCAATATTATATACAATAGATATATATAGTTACAAGGTTTAACTAAAGCCTCGTGAAAATGATGGTTTTAGACTAATGGATCAAAATAAGATGCAAAAATAAAAGAAACTATTTTTTCACTATGAATGACAAAATAATAAACAATGAATGAATAAGATTAGAAATGATATAACGATAATGGACAAAGAATTAAAGTTTAAATGATGTAATCATTATTCATTCGTAAGCTAACAAATAAAATAAAATATAAAATAACTAACCTGATGATGATCAACGACACTAATCTAGATTCGTCTTTCTGTGTTTTATAAGATCCACTTAAACTGTTGTCAAGTATAATCTATGACAAAAAGAAAGAACAATATTTCCTGAAACAACTCAAGGAAATCTTTTATATTTCAAAACAGATCTATGATAGCAGAAAGACAAATAGATTTTTACTCATGTGACTTTAAAATGTCCAAAAGCTGAAAGAGAAATCAACTCCAACTATCAACAAATGGTATTATCAACGACCTAACATTCTATGTAAACTCAAAATGTATAGATGGATGATTATTCACATATATTAAAAGAACCAAAATATAATGAACCATGTAAAAGGAAAACTCAACATGAAAATATACATGTAGAACAGTCTAAAGATAATTCAATACAAATAAGTTTTCATGTCCATAAATTATATGAGAAACAATAATAACATTGCACAGCCTACAGAAGGACTAAAGCCAAAAAGTAAACTGTATCCCATATAGTTTCAAAATGATAAGTCCATCATAAGGTCCAAAAGGAATTTCTCTCATTCCTGGGAAAGCAATGCTATTTAAAACAAGTTCCTAGTCCGTTTCTCTTATCATGCAAGACATAGATATATCTAATTCAAAAAATAATTTACTAAAACAAAATAACCATAAACATAGGTCTGTTGAGACAACTATTCAAAAATAGTTACATCATTAAAATATTTTTTCTCAAAAACGAAATTACAAGTTCATTGTATTCTCAACTTTTGACTTGTTCTTTTAACCTTTGAACATTTCTCTGTTGTTTACCTGAGAACAAAGAAAAACAAAATCTAAATTAGAAAAAACCAAATAAATAAATTAAAAGACAAGCTATAGAATCTATGATTCTGTAGCTGGTCTAAATAAAAACAAAATAAAAACAAATTCAATAATTATTTAAACAAATCCAATCGTGAATTACAAGAAGAGTGTTTACCAATTAGAACTTTGAAAAGGAAACATTAGACAAATCCGAATTTACAGCAACATTGGAACCGGTGGAGTTTTTTATAATCACATCTCTCGATCTCTTGAAACATTTGTTGGCCCTGAGCGAATTTGATCGGATGCTAGCTCTGAGATCCTCATTCTCCTTTTCCAGAACTAAGTTTCGAGTCATTACTTGATTTAGTCGAGCCTGTACATAAGGGATGTCTTGATAGTATCTTTGGATCCAATCAAAGAAACCTTCATAATACACCTGTTCTAGATTTGGCAATGGACAAGTTTGGTTTGAGTTAAGAAGTTTACCCTACTCCATAATATTTTTAAGGTCATACTGAATACCTGAGAAACCTTCTTGCTCCTTTAATAAAGGAGGAAAGTTAGACACGAAATCGTATCGAGGTGAATTTATCTTAGCGAAATCGGAACTGGTATTTTTTTCTTGAAATCTATAACCTGAACCCTTTGCATTTTATGTTTTCCCTACTTCTTGGTTTTAATTTCGTTTACATAAACCAAATCTTGCCCAAGATTGGGAGTAACAGATACCTTACCCTTCAATTTATCCAACACTTCCTCTAAAGACTTTTTAGGGATGAATTCGTGCCTCTAGTGTGTGTCTCTGATTGATTGATGAAAATCAACAGGGGTTTCGGTAAATAACGCAGGGTCTTTTGTAACTTGCAATTTGATATGAAGGTCTTGCAGAGAGTGAGTTGATGGGCAAGGGATGGTAGGCTCATCTAAACATAGGGGTGAATCACTTATCTGTTCAAGTGTGGGTGGAACAAAACCATTCCTAACCAGGAAAATTTTCTAGTTATTTCCTACCTTTGACAAATGGGAAATGACTAAGACTCCAATCAAGCCATGATGAGAGAGACTGGACTGTGAATTAGGGTTTTTCCTTTGATAAAATCTAGCCATATTTTGAAGGATTTTAAGCAGGTAAAAATGCATGTTTAAACTAAACCCTAAGAATACCATTAACAGGCTTATATGAAACATAAATACCAATCCATATTGTCCCTCGCAAGTAACAAATTGCTTGATAATTAATAACAAACCATGCCACTGAGGCTTGAATAGATTTATGGGTGTACCTTTGACGTCGTAGCATGACTTCCTAGAAATCATTAACAAGTGCCAAGGAATACCTTCGATTTTTAGATTCTTGAACCAATGATCTCCTTCTCATGACAGGCCTGTGGCTTCTGCAATCGATTCCTCACTAACTTGCAATTGTAAGTCACCTATTTTGGCTCTAGTACCATCGAAGATCTTGGCGAAATATTGGGTGATTTCAAGGTTAAAGCCCTCGAACGACTGTATAAACTGAACCCATCCAAAGACCGTGAGATCATCCACAACATCATTATGGGAGAGAAAGGCGCGTGAACAATTCAGCTCTATCCTTACCACAGGGGCCATGGACTTGGTTACGATATACCAACAGGTGTATAAAAGAGGAGCCCATGTTTGAAACCACCCGATACGAACGATAAATTTTGCATTGTCAAAGGTGGCCCTATAACTATGATTTCGGGAGAAGACCACCATGACTACCACTTTAGTTGTTTATTGAACCCTGAACCAAAGGACAAACACAATATAAAACCACCTCCTCTATTTAGAACCTAACCCCAAAAATGAATCACCACCAACGATGCAATGAATGCGAGCTCAGGAAAGAAGGACATGGGTGTAATGGTTTTAGAGCACGACTAATAGCCATGTGAGACAATGATTAGACTGTGATATGACGGTCAAGGGTAGCGTTCAAATTATAGATTTATATCAAAGTTTAGTTTCAAAAACTATCGTGAAGGTGGTAAAGTGACAATAAAAAATCGAAATGAAAAACGATCAAGGCATAACCCAAACGTGATCAGCTCATATCCTAATGGTAAAGAAACATTTCACAAAACAATATGCTCAATACTCAGGCCCCTTAATAAAACACAAAACAATATGATCATTAGGTATTTTAAAGACTCATCCAATTTCACAAGGATAAATTTTAGAATTTGTATGATGTGTTTATTCCAAGGTTTTTTCAATTTCATGCTTTAACAGTCATGAAATTGAAAAAGATTAAATGAGAAATTTATTAAAAAAAGTAAACTCAAAAACACACAACAACCAATCAAGTGACTTTTCAAACAAAAATCATAATTGAAGTCTTCGCAGACACAAAGAGTCAGCTATTAAAAATTCTTTCTCATCAAAGACTGTGTTTTAAATATCGATGAAATGGCACAAATATTTGGCTGCCAACACTGTGCTAATGTGAAGATATGCAGATTGTTAAGGTGTTTTATTAAGGGGCCTGAGAGTCTGTATGATGCATTATCTCCTATGAAAGGGTCCATCCCAAGAATGACTTGTTTACCGCACCATATCATCCAAGCCAATCATCACTTTATAATATGCATAGAAGCCATAATTTTTTTCCAGATAATAGAGGCTACTGGGAACTTACAGTGGTCTTTGCGCAGCCAAGATGTCAGATCGATTCCTTTTAGATATTTTTTTTAAGGATCACACTCCACAATCCTTTTCCGAATAGACCTCTCCAGCAAGATTTGGAAGCCAAGGATTGGGAAAACCAAAATATATTCCGTATACCCCATCCACCAATTTCCTTTGGTTTCGCGATGTTCTTCCATTTAGTTAGGTGAAAGCCTGTATTTTTTCTAGATCCTCTCCAAATGAAATTAGCAATGAGTTGTTGAATCTTATGTAGTATAGTAGAAGGAATCTTGGCTAAACTAAGCTAGTACACAGGGAGGATTTGAAGCACATATTTTTCTAAAACAAGTCTAACTCCTAATGAGAGCCAATGAAAGGACCAATTACCAAATCACTTCTCAACCTTTTGAACCATACAATTCCAATCCGCTAGCCTATAGTTGTTAGGTTTTAAATAAAAACATAGATATTTTATACCTTTATCAACGCTAATAAAATGTATATTGAAAGCTACCTGTATCCTTTGCTCCATACCAGGGTCCATATTTTGTGCAGGAAAGCACGATTTTTGGCAATTAACATCCATACCAGAGGCAAGACAAAAACTTGTTAAAATAGTTTGAAACTCCATCTTGTATTCAAATTTACCAATACCTAAAATTAGAACATCGTCGACAAATAAAAAATGTAATATTATAGTCTCAGTAGCAACTTTGAGTCCATGAAAATACCCTTCTTCCACAACCTTCTTCAATAATCTTCTTAAACACTCAAAAAACAATAGGAATAATAGGGGAGAAAGAGGGAAGCCCTGACGTAGCCCTCGACAACTCTTAAAGAAATCAATTGGGGATCCATTTATTAAAACTTCCATGTTAACAAAAGTTACACAAGACATAATCCATTGGGTAACCTCCCATTTTAACCCGATCTGGATTAATAACATTCGTAGAAATTGCCAGCTCACTTTATCATATGCTTTCTTTAAGTCCAAATTTAGAATAATTGAGCTTAACTTCTTAGATTTAGCAGTGTGCAAACACTCTTGTGCTATCCCCACAACATCAAAGATTAATTGATCTTTAAGGAAACTAAACTGTTCATAGGATATACATGATGCCAATTTATCTTTCATCCGTGTGGCAATGATTTTAGATATGAATTTATATACAAAGTTACAGAGGGAAATTGGTCTAAAATCATGGAAGGAATCTGGCTTGCTTACCTCGGGGATAAGAGAAAAGAAAGTAGCATTGAGTGCACCTGGTATAAATTCTGTACATCTGGATTCCTCAACAGCCTTGTGAAGATCCTCCCCCATTATATAAAAAAAAGCCTGAAAGAGTTCCAGAGTCTACCCATCCGGGCCTAGGATTTATCTTTTGGCATTGAACTAACAATTTCCTTTACTTCTTCTAAAGTGACATATTTGCCAATCTCATCACTTTCTGCATCATTAAAAAACTTGGGCACATTCTTGAGTACTTTGATTTGATTACAAGAATCCTATGCCTCTATTGCACTTAATTGTTCTTTGAAATGTTTATATACAATCTGTTTAATATCATTATTTGTTGTTTTGTGGCATCCTGCATCATCAACTATATCCCAGATAGTATTTTGTGATCTTCTTTGAGAGGCAAATTTATGAAAAAATTTAGTGTTCTTATCTCCCTTATCAATCCATATTGCCCGACTTCTGAGCCTCCAGGTGGATTCTGCTATAGATAGAATCTTATCCTTCCTTTGTTTTAGTGTCCTTAGTAAATTCATGTCTTCCTATACAAACACCTGTGATGGGAAATTCACAAATATCTCTGATATTTTTTCCTCAATAAGATGGAGTTCTATGTTTATTTGATTTCTTTATTCCTCTACCAGAGTACCACAACTTTCTTTAAGTTCCTAAATTTTGCACACAATAGTTGGATAGAATAAATACCTGATTAGCTATCCATAGAATGTTGTGTATTATTAATAAGAGAAGAAAAACTCTGATCAAAGATCGAGGTGTTGTTGAATTTAAAGGGAGGAGAAACTTTATGAGTGGACTTCTCCAATTGTAAGCAAATCAGGTTGTGATCCGAAATGGTAGAATTAATGATCCAAGATCTGATTTTTCTATGACTTCCAAGTAGGGTTTCATCAAGAAGAAACTGATCCAATCTTTTCGAGATACCAGTTGTTCCTGCTCTACCATTTCTCCAAGTAGGAACTATTTTAGTTGGCTGGATATCCACTAAACTGGAAGTTAGAATAAGACTTGAAAAATAATCTGGAAGAGGGTCACTTCTGGCCAAATCCCCCCACACCTCTCAGGAAGAAAGGGTGAAATTAAGGTCACCTCCCACTATAATTCCCTCTTCACTTAGTAAACCAGAATCAATAATGGGTTGCCAAAAAAATTCCCTATCTTTATAGGGTGCATAATAGTTGAGCAATTTTATCTTTTCTGTAGTGTGTTTGAATCTTCCCTCTAGATATATACCCGCAGAGGTTCCAAATGCACATAACTCATTATTATTTGGGTTCCACCCACTCAATAAGCCACCCGAGCGACCAATAGGATCCAATGCAACAACATTCCACATCGAAAGACATTGAAGAAAAAGTCTTTTAGCTTTTTCACCATCCACTAAGGTTTCTTTTAGAAAAACAATATTTGGATTAACTTGTTTCAGAAGCAATTTGAGGGAAGCAATTTTTGTGTGTCCCCCAAACCCACAGATATTGAAATACAAAAAATCATAAGGGAACGTCGGTAGTCGGCTAGATTTATCTAAGGGTCCGGGGGGGTACCCTATCTGTAATAGGGTTCAATGATTCAGGGAGGACAGGGTCTAGTGAACATTATGGATCTAAAACAATAGGGGAAAATGCCCCTAAATGTGCCAAACCACCTTCAGTGGCCCAGGGGGGTTTCTTAGGGTTCCGGGGTCTAGCCTTTTTTATAATGGTTAGATTGGATCGGTCTGTTGAGGGGGGAGGCTTACAATATAAGTTGAAGATGGATAGTAACATGGGTGATAATGTCTTTGTAGCCTTGGATATAAGGTTTAGAGAGTCATTTAACGATTTAGGGCCTCTATCGCCATCCGAAGTAAAAACAGGACAATCTGAGTTTAAACAAACACCACCAAACATGACCTTTGGGACTTTTGTAACTTCAGAAGGAGGGAGAGAGCTAGAACATCCTCCTAAATACTTTCCCAGCCCTTTAGAAGTTAACTTATCAATTCCCAAAAGTCTGGTAGGAATCTCATTAGTCAAAACAAAATTTGTGGGAGGGAGAGGTTGTGTATCCCCAAGAGAGCACATTGAGTGTTTAAAACAGTCTAAATCCTTAGATTTCAGACTAAGACGGTCACCCGAATCTTCAAAATTTTTCATAAGTAGGTCCCAAAAGTCTCTGAAGATCTCTAACACCCAACTTTCATTGTTTTTTAAAGAAACAAGCCCTTCGGAGGAGAGTTTATTAAAGAAGGAAGGAAAGAAGAAATTCATCTTACCTAAGAAGGAACCTTTGTCGATAGGCCCATAAAAAGAACCTTCAGCTTGGTCTACTATTGTCCAAGGATGTCCTGTGTCAAGTATGTGCTCCTTGGAGACTGGACACATCGCTTTAAGGTGTCTTGGTTGCCAATAAGAATGGAAACAGAAAGGCTCCCTCCAGAAGTCAACAGGTTGGCGGATGTGTGTATCCCCAATGGAGATGTCAATAACATCTGGTAATCCTCTGTCCAGGTCTAGTTCAACCAACACCCAAGCGAGCCTTTTATTACTCCAGTGGAGTGAATGTTCGTCAAAGAAAATATTTTTTCCTACCGATTTAGCAACTTCTTCGAATATTCTTACAGACCAGAACTCAATAGGAAAGTCGGGGAGCAACATATAGAAGCATCTTTTCGAGAATCTTTTCGAGAGTGCGTTAAAACCAGGAATCCATATTTTTAACATTAAAATACCTCTACCAATGATCCAAGGAGAACCCAAAATTCTCAGAAGATCGCTCTCAGATAGAAAATGAAAGACCATCCAGTGGTTAGACAGTGGGATAAATCTAGGACAATAACCTACGAGAGGCTTCCAAAAGCCTAAGATTCATTTTTTCAGCTGAACCTTGTTCATCCTGGTATAAAAAAATTTACCTACTAACACTGTCTCCAATAAACTAACAACCCTGTCCATAGCAATATCCTTGTCGAGAACAAAACTAGGTTTAGACTCTTGGACTTTCCAGCTCTTCTGTTTGTGATTCAAATGAGCAGAGCTACCAGTAGCCCTATTACAACCAACACCACCTATGCGTAGTGGAGAGCTATGCATTGGGAAATTTGACGAAATAACTCTAGAACAGGGTTTAGGGGCAGATTTAGGTGAAACAAGTGTGCATCCTTCTCGAGAGAGACCTCCCATGTTTCCTCCCTCACCTAGGAGTGTGTTTATCACGTGACAGGAACCAAGTGTACTGCATCTACCGTCAACGGGGGGAACCTGTTGTGTAGTCTCTGCAGACTGAACTGAATGTAGGGTAGCTGTCGCTGATCCACATGACACTTGACATAAGCAATCGTACATCAACCTATAAGTTTCATCCGTCAAAAAGAGACCTTCACTGGCCCACAATTCATCCTCATCTTCTCAAGTGAGATCTACCGGAGCTTCCATCATGTCACGAAAACACTTGGCCCTCCACGTTGACAGACATAGCTGCGGAACCTAACATCTTGCTAAACTAGTAACCCTACTAGTCCACGTTGTCTGACGTCTGCGAAAACCCTAGAAAAACTGCAGAAACCCTCCTCCGAATAATCTCTACATTATTACGGGCGACTTCACAAGGGACAGAGGTAAATGTATAATCCAAAAATCTATATGTTTACTCCACCTTCTTTAAAGTTTCAAATATCTTTTACTTACTAAGTTATTTAAAAAAGTCTCTTATTCTTCATTTTAATTATTTTATACTTATATATTAAACACTTAATCATAACCTTAAATCTTAACTTTCAAAAATTAAATAAATATTTTAAACCTTTATTAAAAACTTAACAAATTACTTAATTATAATTAATTATTACATCTACTATATTATCATTATTATTCCTTCACTCTTCAACCATACAAATCAATAATTTTTTTTACATACATATACATATACATATGTTATTTTAAATCTTTACCAAAAGAACTTAAAAATACTTATTCATGGTTAATCATTATTATTTCTAGCGTCTTCAACCATACAAATTAATAATTTTTTTACATAGATTATATACATATACATATGTTATTTTAAATCTTTACCAAAAGAACTTAAAAATACTTATTCAATTATGATTAATCATTATTATTCCTCTTCACTTCAACCATACAAATCTATATATATATATATAAATATATATATATATATATATATATATATAATTTTAAATCTTAAAAAAAAAAACTTAAAAATACTTATCAATTATGATTAATCATTGCCCCTACCATATACATATATATACCTGTTATTTTAAATCTGGGCCAAAAGAACTTAAAAAGACCACTCAATTATGGTTAATTATTACCCCTACTATATTATTCTTACATACTTAAAACTTAGAAATCAATTGAAAAATTTACAATATGGGCGTTAAGGATGTACGAAAAGGTGGCGTACACCACGTCAATGATTTCGGTCACGTAAATTCATATTCATTTTTGTTCACAAGGGCCTTAAATTGATTGATTAAAAATAATAATAAGTGTCAATAAGAAAATAATGAGAGTGCCACCTAAAAATAATATAAAATAAATTATTGATGATGATGAATAATCCAAGATGATAAATACAAATCCATGGAATGAAAAATAAAAATAAAACTTTGAAGTAAACATGAAAAATATATATTGTGGGAAACAAATTTGTTCATTTAAAGTTAGGTTGAGTAAATTATTTTATTTAATAATTATTAATTTAGATAATTATTTTATTTTAGATTAAAATGGATTTATAATAATAATAATAATAATTTAATTTTAAGGTGGTGGTTAAGCTAGACACCAAATTGGTGTATGAGATTCTCTTATTTGTGGTATAAACAATCTTTCTAGATTTGATCACACATGTTTTTTAACCATTAGACCCACTTAATTTAAAATTATTGTATAGTATAATATCATATTGAGATTTTTTAGACAAGAAGTTAAATTGCAACTATAAGTATCTGGTTTCATATATGTGATTAAAGGTACATGCTAAGATTTTTTGGACTAGAAGTTAAATTGCAACTATGAATATCTCGTTTCATATATGGGATTAAAGGTACATGCTAAGATTTTTTGGACAAAAAGTTAAATTGCAACTATGAGTATGTGGTTTCATATATGGGATTAAAGGTACATGCTAAGATTTTTTGGACAAGAAGTTAAATTGCAACTGAGTATCTCTTTTCATATATGGGATTAAAGTTATATGCTAAATTTTTTTGGACAAGAAGTTAAATTGCAACTATGAGTATCTAGTTTCATATATGAAATTAAAAGTACATGCTATTGTAAATTATATGACCCGGTTACTATAGTTTCAGTGATAATGATAAAATAAAAGTTTTCCATATTATAAATAAAAGTTTTCCACATTATAAACCACTAACAAATTATTTTAGATGATGATAATAACTGAAAATACCAATAAATTATTTTAAATAATTTAAATGGTGATAATAAAAAAAAATGCCTATACCCATTGATTAATGATAAATATTATAAAAAAAGAATAATGATATACATTACGAGATAAAGAAATTCCTTTCCCTAATCATTAGGGAAAAATGTAATGAAATCAACCTAAACATTGAACTGTGAATCAAGATTAACCTGAAAATTATCGTCCAATGTCAATGAAGAATAGTTTGGATGGTATTTAATGGATATGCGTTGAGTTTCCCAAAGTTTTCCTTTCAACAGAAAAATAAGTGGATCGATCGATAGGATAAACTATTTGTCAATGGCATCGAGAACAAACAGTAAAACGTAGAGCGAAACTAGCAGAGGAGCTTAGTAAATAACAGCTTGCAAAATTTTATATACTGTGAAGTTTGCATCAGATCAGGCCTGCCCAGTTTTTGTCAGGTCTGTAAATAAGGTTCCTCCCTTTAACACATATCAATAGTCGTTTAATTCTAAGCATAGCTAATTTTAATACAGCAACACAAATCGTCCTATCTGTTCTAAATCTGCCGATTCAGTTGAATTGTCACGGGCAACATAAATTTGAACCTGATATTCAAAAAGAAGGTAACTGTGATAGTTTCTGCCTTATTTCTCCAATAATCCCCAGGAACGGTCTTAAAATCCAAGACAGCCAGTGATTTCAAGACAAAAAAAAAAGGTAACGCTCCAATACAAGTCTAGATTATATCATCAAGGGTTGAACAGACGATGGCCACACTTGCACTTCCACTCC
>ML828508.1:66178-81977 GCA_009831015.1 Picea engelmannii | reverse complement strand
AATTAAATCACTTTAATTAATTAATTAACCTTTTTACCTTTGAAAAGCTCCTTATCTATCCTTGTGGCTTCCCTGGCCACTGAAAGTCACTTCTAGCCATCCCATCCTGTAGTGTTTCTCCTTCCGATTCCAATGAGATATTACATTGAGAGGTTCCTCCAAGTAATGTGCCCAAAATGACCTCTTCAGTGAATTCCATTGACTTATAGCTCAAAATAGTCAAAATCCTGGAAATCGTCGAAATGCAACGAAACGAAAGCCAACCTGTGCAGAATGGCTCATAATGATGGAGTATGATCATCAATGCAAGATGGACCCCACAATGCCTCTCAAATACCCCTGTACTCACTATAGCATCCATCTGGCTACTCTGGTCATCATAAATCTATGCCCTGTGATGATGTCCCAAAGTGGGGACATTACAGTCCTCCCTGCTAGAAAATTGCTTGTCCTCAAGCAATACCCAAATCATCTCAAATAAAATACCAGTATCCCATGTCCACCTGTGGGTTGTATAGTAGAACCCATCAGAAGATGAACAATCACACATGCTGCCCCCTGGGTCCCATATCAAGTCATGAACTACTAGCCCCTGGGACGCATAATTCTGAAATATACCAACTCTGTGAGTCTCCTATACCTGACACATGGCCTCATCCCAGAGTGATTTCATCCTCCTAGTCTCTACCGAGATCCACACAGCCTCCATCAACTGCACATACTGATGCCAGAATGAGGTACTGCAAAACCTCCGTGAGACACCCTCAAGCGCTGTGCTCCCCTCAACACTGACGCTAAATGGAAAGTTACAATAAATTTCCCCTGCAATGGTCCACTCTCCCCTATCGGCCAATGAACTACTCAATCCTGCAATCCCTGGGTCCCATGCTAACCTATGTCGAAGATCCTCATGCTGACACTGCACTACTTCGACCATGACTGTCTGCCCTCTGCATACATCCTGAACCCTCCTCTCCTGGGTCCTCCTGCTAAAATACCTGTGACCATTGGACCTGTTGCCCATAAACTGTATCAATGAAGATACCTCTGTAGTAGAAGTACCTGTCCAAACATCTACAGGACCTATCATGATGATCAAGTGGAAGAAAAGATCTCGCCCCATAAGACAAGTACATGTAGACCCACTCCAAACCAAACCAAGGTGGAGTGTGTGACTCTCTGGTGCACACTGGGTCACCATGTAGTCAGACATCCTGCTAACCAAATGAACACCTGGATCCCATGGTAAAGTTGGAAGTTTATCACTTCCAGTCTCCGCTGGCTACTCCTGTGCTGGACTGATCACTGTCTGAAGCCCTCTGCGCTCATCTGTCATCACCTGGTCTATGATACTCACCGTCACATACAAAGTCTCAACTGTTTTCCTAACACAGTCCACCTCTGACCTATTGTATGCCGTAAAAGTACTCCTATCATGTAGTCTCGACCTACTCATTCTCCATGCCCTCAACCACAACCTATCCCTCCTCATGCTGTTGTCTATGATAAAAGTGCCAGGACAGGCTAATAGAAACATCAGCAGCTGACTGTAGGACTGGAATGCATCACATGCTTTGGTCAATCCCAAGGATTTGACCAGAAGCTCATCCATCTATATCCATGATAACTGCTCGCCTGTAGTCATCACTAAACCCCAATTATCAAGTACAATCGGAAGCAACTCCTCCAATTGTTGGTAAACCACTCTCCATCTCCCCTCACCCAGGCAACTATTGAAATGGTGAAGGTGAGGTCTCATAATCATATGCTGCTGCAAAGGAGTGGCACCTGCATGCTCCCCTAAGTGTGTCTCCTCCCTGCCAGGCAGTGCACCCCTATGAATCCCACCATACATCTCAGCATGTCTCTGTGAGCTATCATTCATCACTGTATGCTCCGGCATACTCCTGTCATCTCCCGCAAACTCATGTTGCATCACAGATCCTGGGCGTGCTGCTGGATCAATCTCTATATGGAGATCAACCACTCCCAAGACACAAATGGAAGTGTCTCCCAACAACTGGTGCTCCTCTGCTAGATCATCAACATCCTCTATCAACATGACTGGCTGATACATCTGAGTGTCCACTAAGACAGATGAAGTGGATCTCTGATGGATCTCCTTAAGAGACTCATCTGATCTAGACTCTGATTCTAGAAGGGTAGTCTGTGTGCCTCTCAAGAATCCTCGAGTGCTCTCCAACTCCTGAGTGAGTTGGTCCATCTCCAACTCCTGCTCCCTCAGAGCCTCATGATACATCTCACTAACCCTCAGTAGATAATCCATGTCTGTCAACAACTGCTAGTAGTTAGTCCTCATCACAGATACTCTCTCCTAGAGAGTGTGAAAATCATCCATGGAAAATCCTCCATCTGATCTTCCCTGTGCCACTGATGCTCTCTGACAGTAATCTACCGTCACTGCATGCATGTCATCAATACATCTAGTGGCTACCCTGATCATAGACTCACTAACTCTCAACCGTGCTGCTAAGTGGTGTGACTTCTAATCATGGTCATACTGAGGTACCCCCTCATGCCTCTCACTGCTAGTGCCATCACTAACAACACTCTCTGCAGAAGATAAAGTGTTGAATTGTCTGCTATCTACTGTGCCACTAGGTACTCCTGTATGCCACTGCATCCCATCACTAGATTCCATATCCCCTTGACTCACACTGTATCCTGTATGAGCAACTGTATCCTCCTGTGTACTCAACCTGCTACTATCATCTGCACCTGGATCCCATATAGCTGTATCCAGACACGTGCTATCATCATCCTGACTGCCAAAGAGTGCATTCTCATCCATGCAATATGATCATGGAAGTAAGTGCTCCATCCACCTATCAACCTCTTCCATCTGCTCAACCACTGGAGTCTCCAATAGTTGTGACTCCATATCCTCTGACTGACCTGTATGTGTGGGGTCAACTGCATGTATGTCCTGTACCTCCTCCTAGATCTGTGGGTCTACCTGTCCATGGTGTGC
This sequence comes from Picea engelmannii, assembly GCA_009831015.1. NCBI lineage: Eukaryota > Viridiplantae > Streptophyta > Pinopsida > Pinales > Pinaceae > Picea > Picea engelmannii. The sequence goes on along the minus strand of ML828508.1, from coordinate 78,985 downwards.
ATCCCTCACACTAGGCTCATCCATCATACCTGATGTGACACTGATCTCCTCATGTGACGTGGCTATCATGGGTGTCTGAACATGTGTTAGATGTGTCATGGTCCTCATAGGTAGCTCATCATCTCTAAGTGATAACACATGTGACTCCTCACTAGTGTCACCACTCTGCTGAGGTGTAAGGTCATCAATGGTATGTGATATGTCTACTGAGACACTGATGCTATCGTCATGTCCATCCAGCTGCCTATCCACTACACAAGGGTCATCATCCTCCTCAAGCATGCAAGCATCCATAGCCTCTGTGCAAGAGTCATCATCGCTATCCTCTGAGGTAGAGTCACTATCACTAGCCTCTGTGAAAGAGTCACTATCATCATCAGACTGCTCTGAATCCTCATCATCACTATCATAGTGTACCTCGATGATATGCTTCTTACCCTTACCCCTACACCTATGATCTGGTTCCCAAGGCACCTTGCAATTGTAGCAAAGTTGCGTGCTCCTAATGGGTGTGGGGTTTCTCTGTGCTTCCTTCCATCTAGTTGCTCTAGCTCTGCCTCCCTCTGCTATTCTGGTCCAATATGTCACCTCATCTTTACTCCAACTGGGGTTTTTCATGGATATAAACTTTTGGAGTGTTATTAGAGGCCCAAGTCTCTCACAAAGTGCATGATATTATATTTTTAAACTCACAACTATTCCACAAAAATATGTAGACCCCATCTTCCCTTATGGAATATCCCTCAGGCTGGCAGGAGTCTAAGCTCTGATACCACTGTAATGATCCCAAGCCATTATGCAAGTATCATCACTGTTTTGGTGTCTCTTTAAAACTTTTTCTGAGTGAGGTATTTCGTCAAACACTTTGTTGATCTACCTTTTAGATGTGTTTATATGTGTGTATGAAGCAAATAACAGAAAGAGATAACCATGGAACATACCTCAACCATATGCAATAAGATAGACAAGCCAAAACATCTCAATTCTTCTTTATTCATAAAATAGAGAAACCTGCTACAATGAAGATGCCGATCTGGAATGGTCAACAGATGGCCAAGAAGATATACAATAGATAAGAGCTGCTACAAAATGCTCCCGCTAATACAAAAGATGCCTCCAAAGGCTAAATGAGAAATGAAGATCAATACAAGCAGATCTGAATGCCAACTCTCCAGCTGAAGAATGCCATGCTCCAATAGAAGGCTGAAACCCTCAATAACTCGGCCCTACTGCCAAAAGTGTCCAATCACCCTAATAAATATGTCAACTGATAGATCGGGTGATGGTAAGAACAACCCAGGTGACCAAATCTCCAAGATCCTTCTCAATCTCTGTAGATCTGAAATCCCCCACTGAATGGTGCGCCCCACTCGATGACTGAAACCCTAGATAATTCGGCCCTCCTGCCAAAAGTTTCCAATCACCCTAATAAATATGCCAACTGATAGATTGGGTGATGGTAAGAACAACACAGGTGACCAAATCTCCAAGATCCCTCTCAATCTCTGTAGATCTGAAATCCCCCACTGAATGGTGCACCCCACTGGATGACTGAAACCCTAGATAATTCGGCCCTACTGAAGGAGGCCTCTAAATGCTATGAAACTATCCATAAATACAGATTGGGACACTGCAAGTCACTAGGTAAAGTCTCAGGGTCAGATTTGAAGTGTAACCCCTCCAAACAGACTAGATCTGGATCTCAAAAACGCCCTCCTTCTCTTCAATTCGCCCCACTGCTCAAGAAATAATCTGAGCCATAAAACTGCCTCAGAAAGCACTAGATCTGATTTCCAAGGCCTTGCAATGAAAACCCAAGTGATAGAATCCTCAACGGCCCTACCAATCTCCTACAACGAATCTCTCTCCAAATATGGTGCGCCCCTCTTGCTGGAATCCCTCAACTGGTGCGCCCTCTCTCTATCTGCACATGAAACTAATGTAGAATCCTCCTGCAACTGAGTAGATATGGAACTAGAATGGTGTGGGAGAGTATTGCATCTCCGAGACCAAGATTGGGACAAGATAGGTGGAATATTTCACCACTGAATCGTCCTCTAGGGTTTGTTATGTCAAAACCCTCAAAACCCCCAATATTGGGCTCACTAGCTAGAAGCCATAAATCAAAATAAGATCATACATGAATGAATGAGAAGAGTCCCTTGCCTTTCCTTTATACTTTTTGGCTCACCTTGTCCCTCCAAAGTGACTTTCATTTTATTAATATTTAATTAAATAATTAAATCACTTTAATTAATTAATTAACCTTTTTACCTTTGAAAAGCTCCTTATCTATCCTTGTGGCTTCCTTGGCCACTGAAATTCACTTCTAGCCATCCCATCCTGTAGTGTTGCTCCTCCCGATTCCAATGAGCTATTACATTGATAGGTTCCTCCAAGTAATGTGCCCAAAATGACCTCTTCAGTGAATTCCATTGACTTATAGCTCAAAATAGTCAAAATCCTGGAAATCGTCGGAATGCAACAAAACCAAAGCCAACCTGTGTGGAATGGCTCATAATGATGGAATATGATCATCAATGCAAGATGGACCCCACAATGCCTCTCAAATACCCATGTACTCACTATAGCATCCATCTGGCTACTCTGGTCATCATAAATCTATGCCCTGTGATGATGTCCCAAAGTGGGGACATTACAATATGACTCGGGCATTAAGCTAAAATGGGGCGCGGGAGTTATGGGATTTAGCCACAGTTCTATGTCATTGCCACCAAAACCGGGAGCTAGCGCGCGAAAAGGGGGGGGGGCAACGCATAGCGCGTGGCCACATGCCCCCCCATACGACCATGCCAGAGGGTGCGCGTGCCAATGAAGGGGGCTAGCGCCCAATAAACTTTATAAAGTGGGATTTTATAACAGAGTTTGGTTTTTTTATTATTAATATGCCTATTTTTAGCTGATTCTCTCCATTTTGGGGGGATATTGGGCATTTTTGGAGGCCAAATTCTTGGAGGAAGTTGGAGATGAGAAACCAACTTCAAGGCTATATAAACTAGGTCTGTTTGAGGCCATGGGAGAGCAGTCAGAGAAGAGTTATGCTGAAGAAAAGCCAAGCCGAAGCCATGTTGATGCAGAGAAGCTTTTGAGAAGGAGACGCTGTCGGATCATTTCTGGGAGCTCCGGTCGTCCGTTTTGAGTGTCGTTTTCTTTGAAGGGTTCTTGAGATCTGGATGAACATGACCAGATCAGTATTGTAGCCATTTGGTATTGCAGCAATTTACTTTTGAGATTTTGAACAGAAATAAAGAAGCCTCCCCCATAGAGACAAAGGCCTGGAGACGTAGGCAAAGTTGTGCCGAAATCCATTATCAATCTACGTGTTATGGTTTGTTGTTTATTCTTTCATTTCAGATCTGCAAATGTGTATATGGTTGTTATAATTACTCTTCCTTCCTCATTCTTTCACTAAGTTTCTCAAATGATTAATTAACGCATGAAAAATTAAAACTCAACCGTAGTCATTTAAAAGATCCTACGGATCAAGTGGTATCAAAGCTAGTTGACGTTTGGATTTGAGTTTTGCATGTTAACCAGGGAAAAGCTACAGCGTGGTGAAGGCAAGATTGTTGTAGAGAATCCATTAATTGGATTGAGAAAGAGAGCTTCTCACAGTGAGAAGATGGCATTGGAAGAAGGGATTTCTCAAGATGAGAAAGAGTTCTGAAAAACATTCCATGCTATGCCGGAGATGGTGACAGTTTTGTACGAAGATTATTTAGAACGAAAGCGACCAGTTTTGGGTAATTCTTCAAAAGGCAAAAGTGAAGAGGAAGAGGACCATCCTCAGATTCCTCCTTCACCTCCATCAACACCTCCTTCTTCTCCTTCTTCTTCAAGTTCAAGTTCTAAATCTAGTGGAAAGAAAAATGTTCATAAGAATAAACATGAAATGCCATTGTTAAAAATTGATGTAAAATTTGAGTTTCCCATATATGATGGTAAAGTAAATGCAGAAAAACTTGATAACTGGATCAGGCAGATGGAGGTATACTGCAGTGTGCAGCAGATCAAGGATGAGGCCACACAAATTAAGTTGGCATCTTTGAGACTTGCAGGTACAACTCTTATCTGGTTGCAAAGCAAGCTGCAAAAAGGAACACAAGATGTGGGTAATGTATTTCCATCATGGAAGAATTTCATTTCTGCACTTAGGAAACAGTTTTATCCTTTGGGTTATAAAGAAAAAGCAATAATTGAATGGCAATATTTAAAACTAAGAAAAGGACAAACAATGCAAGAATACACCGATGGATTTAGAAAAATGGCATTAATGTTAGACATTCCTTTGCAAACACAAGAAACCCTTGTGAAGTATATAGAAGGTTTGCCTGCGCATATTAGAAACACTGTTTTCATGTTTGGACCCACTAACCTTGATGAGGTTTCTGTTCAAGCTACGTATATTGAAGCAGGAAAAGAAGGTGTGTCAGGGGAATCATCGTTTTCAAAGAAAGAAGACAAGAGGAAAAAGCATGGAAAGAATGCAAATGTTGTGACAAAGAAGGAAGGAAAGCCCTCTTGCAAGCATTGCAAGAAAGAGGGACATGATGAGGAAAAATGTTGGCAGTTGCATCCCGAGAAGAGGCCAAAGTGGTTCAAAGAAAAGAAGGGAGCGCAAACAGTGGCAACGACATCTAAACCTACAGACTTGGGATTGGATTCAGGTGATGAGTCAAATATTTCATTGGTTGGTATGACAGGTAAATTTGGTGAAGACATTGATTGTAGAAGCAAGTTGTTTCATATAAGGGTAATCATGCGACACACTAAGATAGACACATTAATCAAAATTGGGGTTAAAAACACAAACTCATCATAAGCCTTACACACTTAAATGGATAAGCAATCATCATCAGATGCACATAACAAAATAGTGCACAATTAAATTTGTAATTTCATCTAAGTATGTGGATGAAGTAACTTGTGATGTTGTGTCGTTAAGAGAATGTAGAATGGTCTTAGGTAGTCCATATTTATATGATCATAAGGCAATCTTCTACAGGACAAAGAATCAATATCAATTCACTAAAGCAGGTCATGATTATGTGGTTCATGCTCATCATGTTAAAGCAAATAAAACACTTCAAACAATGGAACAATTAACGAAGGTAATGCAAGAAAGCAACAAACCAATAATTGTTTCAAATGAAGTAATTGATCTTAAGCAAGAACAAGACATGGTTGTTGAATGGAAAATCAATCATAAGTTGCTTCAAGATAAGCTCATGACGTGCAAATACTTCAAGTATATCAGTTCATTTGCAGTTGTCTTTTTGATGCTATCATTAGCAATGTTTTCTACATGGATGATAGTGGCGTCAGTAAGATGTAACAGGGTTCAAATGGCTAACAATATACTGTCAGTTGTCATGATTGTGTTATAGTTTATCTTGATGAGACAGGTGCACAGGACAGAGTTCAGAGACAGAGAGCAAGCCGGGTGGCCTATCCCAAGCTTGTTGATTGGTCAGTAAATTTTTGGGGACCAAAAGGTCTTTTTGTGGGGAGGTGTGATCCGAAATTGGATCTAGAAGCCTGACAGGGCTTGAAAAATGCTCAAAAATGAAAGTGCTCGGAATGTGATGAAACCTATGCCATTGCGTCTGTCTTGTCTTCCTGATTTCGGTGGTATATTTACTTTGTCAAACGGGCTCTATATGGAGAAGATATCGCGTTTTGTCCGAAAAGTCAAACATGCAAAAAAGGGGATGACTGTACAATTCGTACAGTCCACGTGTCATACTGACTGTGCAGACCGTACGGTCTGTACAACTGATGTGGAAAACCCAGAAGGCGACACGTGGTAGCTCCAGGAGGTGACACATGTCATGCAAATTTGGCGTATGGGTGTACAGCTGGACCTATCTCGAGGTGACACGTGGCATGGGGTGACGTTAGCAGGTGACATGGCAGGATGACAAGGCAGTACGACAAAGATGACATGGCAAGGTGACATAATAGTATGAAAGATGATGTGGCATGCACATGGGCCAATTAGCGATTGACGCGTGTCAGTATGTGGTTGGTGGTTAAGGTGCCACGTGGCCCAGTCGTGGGCTGCCACATGGCACCCCGTGATTGGTTATGGGTTTATATGTAAAATTGGTATGGCATAGCCGGGGGTCCAACCCGCGAACTCCCGGTGGGCTGTGGACTGGCGAGGCTGGGCTAACCACCCGCCCCCATGGTGGTGCTTTTAATACAAATGGCATACAATATATTTATTATTGATCATTGTTTGAATCGACGGGGGGAAAGGGCAAGGGCTTAGCCCTAGCCCTTGGTTTCACCACTCGTATATGACCACGACCGAGGAGAGTGGAGGATAGGGCCCGACCCCCAATTCACAGGCGGCTCCATGTGACTCGGGCGTTAAGATAAAACGGGGCGCGAGAGTTATGGGATTTAGCCACAGTTCTATGCCGTTGCCACCAAAACTGGGAGATAGCGCGCGAAAAGGGGGGGTCAGTGCATAGCGCGTGGCCACATGGCCCCCCATACGACCATGCCGGAGGGTGCACGCACCAATGAAGGGGGCTAGTGCCCAATAAAATTTATAAAGTTGGTTTTTATAACAGAGTTTGGTTTTATTATTATTAATATGCCTATTTTTAGCTGATTCTCTCCATTTTTGGGGATATTGGGCATTTTTAGAGGCCAAATTCTTGGAGGAAGTTGGAGATGAGAAACCAACTTCAAGGATATATAAACTAGGCCTGTTGGAGGCCATGGGAGAGCATTCAGAGTAGATTTATGCTGAAGAAAAGCCAAGCCAAAGCCATGTTGATGCAGAGAAGCTTTTGAGAAGGAGACGATGTCGGATCATTTCTAGGAGCTCCGGTCGTCCGTTTTGTGTGTCGTTTTCTTTGCAGGGTTCTTGAGATCTGGACGAACATGACTAGATCAGTCTTGTATCCATTTGGAATTGAAGTGATGTACTTTTGAGCTTTTTAACAGAAATAAAGAAGCCTCCCCCATAGAGACAAAGGCCCGGAGACGTAGGCAAAGTTGTGCCGAACTCCGTTATCAATATGCGTGTTATGGTTTGCTGTTTATTATTTCATTTCAGATCTGCAAATGTGTATATGGCTGTTATAATTCCTCTTCTTTTCTCATTCTTTCACTAAGTTTCTCAAATGGTTAATTAACACATGCAAAATTAAAACTCAACCATAGTCATTTAAAAGATCCTACGGATCAGAAATGAAGGTAGTCTAGTGTAATTCAACTAGCCTAGAAGCACTTAGTGTTGTGACCCTAATTGAATGTAATTGAAATTGCAACTAAACTAATTCATCCATCTTGGAAGCACTTAGTGTTGTGACCCTAGTCTGAATATAATTGAAATTGCATGAATTGAAGTCTAATCTAGTTTGTAGAAAACACACTCAGTCAATTACTAGTTATAAATGGTGATTGTGCCAAGAAATGATTTCCTCCCTTTAATGTTTTGGTTGATGTTGGGGTCTAGGTATGAATGATTTATCCACCCTTTTCCTACATTAATTTATCAATCCGGGTGTGTATTCTTTCAAGGCAACGCACACGGTATATGTAGAGGCAAGAGCACAATCCGTTCTAGCCAAGGGTTCACGATTAAGATTCAAAACATTGCTGTAAAGCTAGATTAATTACAACTTCCGAAAAATAGTCATATGAATTAAAATACTGTAACAACAAGCATAACTAATAAATAATACACACAGAAAGATGATGCACCTGATCAGAAGAGCGGGCCCAACTCTTTGATTAGGGTTGTGTTAGTCACAACGAAGATTAAAACAACAACGTAGATAATGATTTATAAATCTGCAAAGGGTTATTACAATATCAATGGGGGGCATCCCCCATTACAGGAATAAAATGTCTTTATACATGGAGAGGGAGAACAACCTCTTTCCCCAAAACGTGGTAACTATATCCGCCAAAATATACATTAGTTGGAACATCACCAATACCAGATAGACAAGATCAACGAGATGCCCAAGAATGGTTCATGGATCTATGACTCTAGTTGCGCGGCCTCCTTATGGCTTGGTCGTTGCTGTGAACAATGGATCTGTTGCAGGATACTGAAGCCTTGGTTCCTATTCTCCAGAAGTTGTGATCAAAGGTTCATTTTAGTGCTGCGAATAGGCAAAACTCTACGACTTTATTTCATTAATAAAATATTCCAATAGACAAGGCAGGGGTATCTACCTTATAGGTTTAGCATAGTAAACATAGGTAAATAAGTGAAAAAAGGTAAAAAAGGTAATGGAAATGCAACAGAAAGATAGCCCGATTTGGTGCCCAACATCTCCCCCCAACTAGCTTTCTGCATGCCCTCATGCAGTTCGCCGCCTCTGCAGGTCTGGATTTCACTGACTGTTGGCTTTTTGAAAATGGGTGAGATCATATTCTCCGGCCATCTTTGTCCCTGGAACTTTAAATCTGTCTGAAAGGAGGACTTCTTCCCACCAATATTCTGAGACGATATACACTGGAGTGTAATTTTCTACTGGCAACCAAATAGTGGGAAACTGAAACCGGAGTCCCATCCATCGGACCCTGCATGTTCGGACACATGCCACATATCTAGGCACCCTGGGGAGCACTCGTGCAAAATTTAGTGCCCCAAAAGGTTCCCTGTTCCATACAGCTGTAGGTGACATCATCCACCTTTTCTGATAGCAATCAAGGGCCTCTTCATGAAATGTGACTATTTTCTTAACACAAAGATCAAGGCACTAATTTTGTGTCCTTAGCATTCTGTCTCTATTCCCCTCAATTCCCAAAAAGGTGTTGTGTTTAGTGAACATGGTGACTGACCTCTCAGGTTCTCCTCTTACTATAAATGAATTTGTAACCTGATTAGATTCAAATGTGTTAAAAGCCTTTTGCCCACTGATCTGGTTGAAAGTGTAAGAGGTGAGGGCCCTTAAATGAATGTCTCCCTCATATGGGACTAGATTGAATTCTCCATCCAAGCACAACAGATACCCATTCAAGTAAAATTCACACATCAAATGCTAAGTTGGCACGTCGTGGTGCCTCATTATTCGGAGGAATTGTACACCATTTTCTATTTTATAACTAATCTTGTTTTTTATGCTCTTCATGCAGAATAAAAGAAAACATTCATGTAAGAATAAAGAATAACAAGAAGCAGGGGGGCGACATTCCATCACCTCTTGCGCCAAATTAAACATTTTCTCCTTATCATTTTTCAGCTCTGCCACTTCCTTTTCCAGCTGCTCCATCTTGAGCTGCTGCTTCACATGCCTTAATCTCATGATGTCTATATGCTCCACATATTCAAAAATAGTTGTGGAGGCTTGTTCATGAGTTCTTCTGACCTCGTTTTGATACTGAGCTGCAGTAGATTTCCAAGTCTATACTTCGACTATTAAGGCATGCTCATGGTCTTCAAACAATCGCTCAACCGGGTTTGTTTGAGTAGCAACAGAGGTTATGGCTACCTGGTCCATCTGAGTCTCTGTTTCTACTCCTATGGCCTTGGACTTTCTAGCTTGCTGCTTGTATTTCTTCATCCGCTTCTGCATTTTGTGTACATGTTTCCTTAGTTTCTTGACCTCCATCTTAAGCCACATTGTCTCTTTAAATTATAGCTGATGTTTTTGTTTGACTGGGAGTCTTACGACCTTCTCGCCTGGCTCTTCCATTGGCTCATTCGTCAGGACCGCTTCACTTGGTCCCTCCTCTTTGCCTACGGATATTTTGTCTTATTGCACGCTCACTGCAACCGATGGCGCCCTTGCGAGATGCTCTCTTGCTAATGTGTTTTTTTGAGTAGCATCCATCCCACACGATTGTGGCTTTTGTGATAAAATTAGAGGAATGGCGAGATCTTCTTCTGTGCACTGAAGAGAATGAGTTCACCTTGCTCTTCTTGGAATAAAGGAGAAAAAGGATAACTAGCAGTGATCTTCAACGTTTGGTCCTGAGGTCGACGTTGGTTCTTGTGGGTCAGCGCCAACCTCATGCCTTGGTTCTCCCACCTCTTCCTCCATGGGTTCCATGGATTCCCTAGCTTCGAGCCCTTCTTGTCCTCATTCCTCCTCTTCCATGGGTTCTATGGTTAGGGTGGTTACGACCTCTTCTTCATTTGGGTTATCCTCCTCCATCGACTCCATGGTGACAGGAGGTCCTTGTGGGGTACCCTTGGTCGCAATATCGACCAATTCACCCACTCCTGTCTGTTGTGACCCTGCTTCTGTGGTTATCATGCTATCAAATTGCTTTGCTAGTTCCAAAGGCAAGGCTGGTTCTTGTGGGACAACCTCGGCTGTGGTACTAGTGGGCCTTTCTATGTCAACTTCCGCATCTTCCATTGGTTCCATGGTTTTGGCTTGCTCTTGGGGAGTAGCCTCTTCTTCAAATTCTTTAGCTTCCATCTCCATCTCTTATGGTTCCTCCTGGTCAACATAATCATCTTCTCCTGCATTTTCCTCCTTCGTGGCTTCTGGTTCATCTTCCCTAGCATTTTCCTCCTTCGTGGCTTCTGGTTCATCTTCCTTAGCAGCCACAACGACTGCTACTTCTTCCTCTGTGGAATCTCGAAACAGTTCCCACGGGATCGGGATTCCTCTGATGGCATTCATTACTAACAACTGAACCAGTCCATGGTGGGTGATGGCCACCAATACCTGTCGCGAATCCTGAGCTGAATGTGCCATTAGGTGAAGGCTTCTCAATAAGAAATAAGGCACATTTAGTGAGAAAGCCTCTTCTTGGGGAAATCATAGGTGAGTTAGTATTCGGAGATGGTATTTGAATATGGTGGATTATCTCCCTTCGTAAGTCATATATCTCATGACGAACTCTGCTACTTCTTCCCATGGATGCGACAACGAGTTTCGGTCATATCCTCGACCCTTCTGCATGATACTTTCTCCTGCCTGTAAAAAGGGTTCGGGAAACTCCGGAAGGGAAGTCCTTCTTGAAAATCATCGCTTTCCATTTTGAGGGAGTCCACTGACTTCTGCGATGGCTTAATCTGTCACAAGGATTTCAATTCCACGGGCCCGAGAGCTTCATTCTCTCAAGTTGAGTGAAAATTCTGTCGCAATTTCTTCGTTCAACCCTTTCAACCTGTCAAAGTAAAAATTTCAGTCCATGTTCTCAAAGACTTTCCATACCTCCTGATTGTTCCGCACTCTCGTTGTATCTTCAGGCTCATGCTGCACAGATCATCCACCCATTGTTGTAGAGGTAGAGTTAGCACGACGAATGCAGTTAGTGTTAATATTATGGTACCTGCAGGAGGTATTTACCCCCACGTGTGAACCTGATGAGAATAGAAGACTCCGGGAAGCAAGAGAAACCCTAATGAATTGGCTAATAACCCTAGAAGCCTTTTCGGCTCAAGAAGATAATTTATATTAGGCTATAAGCCTCCAAGAGAAGAAGTCGACCAAAATTAATAATAATATACTGAACAGACACATACCCAGAAGGAGAAGTCGGCCCCAGCTAACTGGCAGGATTACTATAAATACAGGGTGCCAGTTCTCATTTGACAGCATCTCAGGACTACAGTTTTCCCAGTTGATGCGCACTGCAGTTGCAGTTGGTGCGCAGGTTTGGAGGAGGGTTGCAGGTGCAGCTGTAACAACAAATAGTTTCAGTATTGGCTTAGATATATCTTGGCTAGGGTTTGGAACATCTGATCAGTATTTTGTGATGCGCTATCCTTGGGGATTGATGTGCTATTCTTTGTTTGTCTATCTAGCTAGGGTTTGCTTCTGGAGGAATTCTCAGGTCAAGGTTAAGGTGCTCGGAGGGAGGCTTCGGCCTGTGGTTGGGTGACGAGGGTATCATCAATGGTAAAATGAGCACACCATATTCTATATTCTAATAGGTTATGGGCCCACACCCCTTCAGTCAGCCTAAAACACTGGAAGGAAACATAGCCTCTAGACATTGAGCTCGTTGAGGAACTGCTGCTAGGGTTACTAGCAGGAGCAGCTTCCAAAAGCACTACAGCTAGGGTTACCAGCAGTAGCAGTTGCAGAAACCCTAAACCTCTTGTTGAGGCACCTTAAGTGACGATATTGACCTAATCTCTGGATATATCAGTGCACCCTAGCCCAACGCATCTCCCGGTACTCTCAGAAGGCCAAGATGTGAAGTTTGGATTTTTGGTCAAATCTAGGGTTTGACCAAGTCAAGAAAACCATGACAAATTCTATGAAGTTTGAGAACAAGCTAGATGGAGCTTCTAACTTCAGAGCATGGAAGATAAGGATTGACCTCATCCTTGCTAAGAATAAAGTGTTGGACATTGTGAAAGGAAAGATCGTGAAGCCAGAGTTTAAAGAAGGAGAAGAGAAGGAACCGCAGAACGTTGCAGCTATGGAGAAGTTCAAAGATGTTGACATCAATGCCATGAGTATCATAGTGGATTCCATAAAACACCACTTGATACCCTACATCTCCCATCTTGAATCATCGAAGAAGATGTACGATGCTCTAACAAATCTCTTCTCAGTTAGAAACATTGGACAAGTTATGAGTCTGAAGAATGAGCTTTATGACATGAAGATGAATGATGACGACATCATAACATCATACTTTGTAAGGATCTCTCAGCTAAGACATCATCTACAAGCTATTGAATAGATCACTTCAGAAAATAAATTGGTGAACATAGTACTCAATGGTCTTCCCAAGACATGGGATGCATTTGCCGCAAGCATGAACACAAGGAAGGAGTACCCGACATTTGAAGAACTTTGGACTTGCTGTGCTCAAGAAGAATCAAGGATCAATGAAAAAGAG
>ML828508.1:41545-54227 GCA_009831015.1 Picea engelmannii | reverse complement strand
TAAGTGAGTTAAGCTTAGTTGTATTAGTGTGAGTTCAGTGAATTAATTATTCATTAATTCACAATCAGTTAACTCGCATGCAACTGAAGATTCGCCATGGTTAACTACATGCATGTCATTCCAATGGACACCAGTTGAGATAATAGGTGAAAGGGACAGTTTGGCTATCAGTTGTGATTTTTTCACACATGTAGTGGATATGCTTATGAGCATGTGAAAATGAGGCAATGGTATTCATTCGATTCATTGTGAGAATTCGGATTGTAGAGTTTGTGCAGAGGAGGCAGGCTGTCTGGACACGGAAATTGTCTCATGTATTTGCTAATTTGTGTATGACAGTGTGAGACGATTGTATTGTACTGAGAGCTCTTGGATTAGAGTTTTGTATGAGATTGTTTCATGATTCATGATATACATAATATATGATAGTGGGGTTTTTAGCTTTACGCTTTCCCGGTAAAACTTATGTGTTGTGTGTTATTGATATTTCACTTTGTGCATTGTGGTTGTGATCGTGGTTTAATTGCTTCCGCAAAAGTAATAGTAGAAGCGATTTTGTATTTAACAATAGCAGAACTTGTTAGATCAGGAGAATCACAGGAATACATTAATTTGTATCGAATTTTCTACATGGAGGGCCCAATATGACTAGTGACCTTATGTGTTGCAACATGTTCTCCCTTCATATCCTCTGTTAGCTCCCATGTTGTAGCAGGGGACTCCTCTTCACCCGAATTTCCTATTGTTTCTTGTGTGGTAACATGAATATATTTTTCACCTGTTGGTTCTTGTGTTGTAGTAGATTCATCATCCTCACCTGATGTTTCTTAAGTTTTAGTAGGGTTTTGATCATTTGTTTATGTAGGAATATTTTCCTTATGCATTTCTCCTCCCAGTTATTGTGTTGCAACATGAGTTTCTTCTATATCTTTTTCTTCTAGTGGCTCCACTTCTCTTGCTGATTCTTTTGTGACAAAATGAGTTTCCTCTTCTTCCATCGACTTCACTTCTCCTGCTGGTTCTTATGTAATAGAAGTAGCTTCCTCTACTGATTCCCCGCCTCCTGCTAGTTCTTGTGTTGCAACAAGGTCTTCCTCTATTTGTTCCCCTTCTCCTCTTAGTTCTTATGTTGCAGTAGGGTCTTTTGTTTTAGATGAGAACCATGTCCTTTTCTTCCTTGGAATTTTTACCTTAGACAATGCTTTGGATTTTGTTTTTCTTGTATGTTGGTCCTTCTCTTTTGGGGTTGTGCCATCAACATGACCATGGGAGGATTCTTGGTGTTTCTCTGCCTCCCCTGAAGGTTATAATGGACTTGTTTCTTTAGTTTCATGTGTTGCAATAGGTGTTTCATTTCTCGCTCCATATGATGTTGCAGGCTTCTATGTTTCTACAACCGTTGGAGGAAGAATCAAGGGGTCCTCCCATGCAAAGCTTTATCATTCTAGTGTATGCACTATAATGATCATAATAAGCCCATGGCTACTTGACCTTGAGTACACTATGAACCATTTTTGCAATACTTTCCAAAGAAAGAAGTGAATGTTGACTAACATTTGGCATCAAAGGTGGTTCAAGAGCTTCAGGTGATACTAGAAGATGATTCCATGGCATCCTTAAAAGGTGAAGTACTTATGGACATGGTACACAAGATTTTACCATAGTAGAGACAAGGAGTTCACATCAAACCCATTCCCTTTCTTTGTTAATTCTTCCCCTACCTCCAAAAATTCATCCTTTATAGCGACTAATGCTAATTTACTAGAAAACCATCATTCTCCCTCATGTGGAAGCCCTGTTACCATGGATATTACTTCTTCATCCACTATTATTGGTAATCCATGGACTTAAGCTGTATTATCCTGCATATTGAGTGCAAACTCTAGAGCAACTTCCTCATTGAACCCCTATATTATTTCGTTGTAATTCTTCTATCCTATACCCTAAAAGACTCTCCATACCTTTTCATCTACTCCTAGTAGGCTTGCATCTGACTCATTATGTACGATGGATCCACCTATGGTTTTCACAATAGAATTCAATAGTAGAATGGAATCTTCATTGGATTAGTTATAGAGGAGGTCTTGTAGTGCTTTGTTTGGGAAGAAATAGTGGAAAATCCAAGTTCACCTCATTTTGAAAGTAGTAAGACAACATAGGTGATGAGAAATTAAAATAGAATAGTTGTCAAATTGACATGGTGGTGGTGAGGTGTTTGAGTTGTACAATTGTTTCTCTCATGGGATTGATGGGAGGATAGTTTGGACACATGTGCAATGGGTGGTAATAAATGGGAAATGATGACTACTTACATAGAATAAGTGGTTGTGAGCGATGAGGGTGTAAGGACAATCATATCAACCGTATGTCAATTAAGTGGTATGCAATGTGTACAAGGGAGGCATGTACCTCTAATGCTTAATTCATGTGATGATTTAACTTGTTAATCCATGTTGGTTGGTACGATGTCACATATTATTGTGTTGGTTGTTGGGTCACATCAATTAGTAGCGCATTAATGACTTGGTGTTATGGTGTTGTGTCCTTTGAATGAGATGTTTCTATGTTAGAAGGTGTCACCACATCGGGGGTGTTGCAACATCATGAAGGGTTGCAACATTACAAAGGGTTGCAATGTCATGTAGTTTTGAAACAACAAGATTTTCATTTCAGTGTTGTTGGAGTATCACAACATACTGAGGTGTTGCATCAACAAGATCAAGAGGTGTTGCAACAATAGGATCAAAAGGTGTTACAAGAATAGGTATTTTTATTTAGCATTGGCTAGGTGTTGAAACATCATGAGGAGTTGTAGTTGTTGGGCCTTTTGTTTTGGAGAATGTTCGGTTTTGCGGAAGGATCAAAGTTTTGGGGGAAAGCGTAGTGGGGCAATAGAAGGCTAGAAGCAACAGAAAGTAGCTACGTTGAGCATAAAGCTAACTAGTAGCATACCAACAATGAATACAGATCAGATCCTAACTGGAGGAAGAAGCAAAAAGGTCTAGAATCTTCAAGCACAGGAAAATACAAAGAGAGAAAGCAATAGAAGTGAAATCAAGAAACCATAAAAGAAGAATCAAGAAGCACCAAGGGAATGATGCAAATTGGGGAAAATGTAATGGGAAATGTCTAATTGATTATTCTCTCTATTATTGTTTCTTAGATTCTATTGTTACTATTGTTGCCTAATTTTTAAGTAAACGAGCTAATTCTAAGATCTGTCATTATTATTGAGAGTTGTTAGATTGTTGTTGCTTGTTTCATGTTCTTCTTTTGTAATTGGTTTTGTTTTATAAGTATTGATATGAAATAAATACTCGATGTATGTCAGCCTATGGTATGATAATAGAAAATGGATTTTTCAGGATTCCAAATATTTTTTATTATATGGATGAATGCATGATATTTCTTCTGCGTGAGCTATCTTGTTTTGTGTAGTTTCTAGTTGTGATACTATTTAACAAGATTTGTGATGTATGCACTTATATTTATGTTGCGCAACATGGATTATTGAATTCATAACCTAGTTTATACTTATAATGATATGATATTTCACATTTCAGGATAAATCTTCCTTGTAATATGCTATATCTGATGGTGTGTCCTAGTTAACTCACTTTATTACACACAAGTCTCGACAGTGCTTCAGGTGAGACCTCCTTCCCTTGCAAAAGGTTGAATATGCCAGTGCTACAAGACTATATCAATACCTTTGTTGGTAACCTATGAGAACCCCGATATCCAATTTTACACCAACAAATGGTTCTGTTTTCAGGACCTAGCTTCTAAGTTAGTTCTTAGAGGATTCAACATCACCTTTTTAAATATGATATTACAAAGCGGTGGGAAAGAATGTGTGACAAGTTTATATTTCAAGAAGTTGATCTATGACAGAAAATTTTGAGGTTTGTAAAGGACATTGGTTTTTATTCTGAACCTACAAGCGACCAATATGAAATCTTTTGGATCCGATTCTTGAAATAGTTCGATCAGTGGTTTGACCGGTTGTAAGAAGCGCTAGAATTTAAAGATCACATCAAGAAAATATTTAATTGTATTGTTGAGTAGCTAGACACTCTTCACAAGCTGGATCACTAGACTACTTGAGCTGTGGATTTCTGGGTAATGACTACCCTGGAGGGATACATTATTGAATTATTCACAGAGAACCACTAGTCTTTCTCAAAGGCAAGTTCAATATTCTACGAGGGATCGCTAGGAAGCTTACTAGGAGAAATAAAGTTGTGGATTAAGATATTGTTGGTGGAAGAGGGAATGCTACCGATTCCTTTGGTTGAAATGGTAGCGTAAAACCCTTGTGCATGAGGGGTGGGTGATTCAGGCGAAGGTTCATGAGTTAGGATACACAATTTCTTTAGGTATGGGGGTCATCGTGAGAAGACTTCTAGAGACGAACAAGATCAGAAAAGGGTTACAGTGATTGAAAAGAGGTGGAAAAAACATATGTGAAAGTTGATGAAGAGGCATGATCAATCACAGAAGGAGATCGACTTCAAGAAGAGTCATAAAAGAGAGTTAGAGAAGTTGAGGGAGTAACAGACACATGGAAGGTTGGCCAACTGATGGTTGAAGGAGAGGTTTAGAGAGAACGGTGAGAGTTATGGAGAGAGTAGATGAGATGAATAAAATTTGAAACAAATAATTAAGATATGAGTCACCACTCAGGAAAAATACTCAGTTGTAACTTTTGAAGAAGTTGTGGGAGAACTAGCTCCTGCAACCCCCGAAGATGTGAAGCACCCTACGAGACTTGATATGATATGGTCTCCTAATGAAACCCCCCAGTTTAAGGAATCCCATCCCGAAGACACAAGAACCAACATTAGATCGCCCAATCCCTCAATACAATCTTTAAATATGTTAAATTCTACAATACACTCTCCGATAATTTCTATCATTTCTCCTCATTCTAGTCCAACCAGTTCGAGTGGTAGTAGAAGTAGTAGTGTGGAAAGTTATTTAGTTGTATCAAAACCATGACCTTTAGGATTTATCTTGATAGGGTCCCCAAGTTATTCCATGGTGCATCAACATGCCGGTTCCCTCACCCTATACCCATAATATTTGGGTAAAGGGGATGAGGATGTTGAACAATATTGGTTCCTTTGCGCGGCCATTTGCAAGGATGATTTTAAGGATGGAAATGTGTTTTAAAATTTAGAAACCTTGGTGAATATTACTAATCCTTCATATGTCAACTATAAATGTTTGGCAATATTTTTTAAAAATATTCAAATTTCTAAGTATTTTATATAATTTTTATTAAATTTTGGCGATTTTTGAGGTAAAATAATTTTATCCTATAGAATTTGGGCGAATAATTTTTAAAATAGTGAATCTCATTTTTGGAAAAACATGGAAAATTAGCCCATGAGAGAAATTTATCCCCTAAAATTATCCATGGCCATTTGGTGATCTCGTGGGACTTTGGATGCTAATAAATTAGTCGAGTTTTAGACCACCTTGAGATGTCATGCTTTGAAATGGTATATGAGATCCATTTAACCAGTCAATACTCAAGGATAGGCTTTCACTCTTGCTCAAGTCAAACAACGGTTGATGGTAGAATTTTGTTTACCCTAGTTAGAATAGCAAACCCTCTTTGAGTTGTGGGAGATTAAATAGAGAGATGGGGAATCTTCTTGGGAGTATAACCAAAGGTTTAAATGCGATAGGGAAATCAATAAACCCCATACATGAAGACTACCAACAGGAATGGTTCATTCATGGAATTTTATCATTAACTCATATTTAGTTAAACCAACAGAGGATAGCCACTTTGTGGGAATTCTTAGAGAAATATATGAAAATCGAGGCGATGGTGGGATATACTAGCAACTTGGGGGTGATAAGACCCCATAAGGAATATAATATTATGAAAATACAAGGTCATATCTCTACACTAAATGACACAATTCAAGAACTGACCATTCCTAGAGAAAGTCACCCATGGGTTTGGTGTACTGGATTCTATATTGAGGGTCATATAAAGACATAATGTCCCAAATTGAGGGGTGTAGGACCCCTTCCGCAACCAATAGAACCTCCATTGGTAGGACCATCTAGAGAGGTTGGAAAATTCATAGCTACAACACCATTCTATGGCCCTATTCAGTACCATGCCTTCCCAAACCATCAGGGTAATAAGAATAATGAAAATTGTGAAATTTGTAGAAGTCATGGGAATTCCCTGAGGCACTTCCAAATCCTAAACAACTATACCCCTATCTCGAACATAGTTTACTATGAATTTTGTGGGTCACCTACTCACACCACCAAATAGTGTTGCACTTTGGATGCTCTTGCGGATAGACTATATCGATCTACATTAAGGGTCAAAAAATATCTTCAAGGATTTGGAGGAGGATATTGAGGTGGTGGATGTTTCAGAGGTGGGAGAAATGGCGGGAGAGGACCATCTAGTTGTTATAATTGTGATGATCGTGGACATATCGCTTGATATTTTCCTCTTCCGATACTTCCTTGGTGTTCCCATTGTAGAAACAAAACCCATTCCACCGAGGATTTCCCTGAGTTGATCGCAAAATGGGAAGATTGTGAAAGACAACAAGGCACCAAATTGATAAATTATAAGCCCCGAACTTTCATTGAATAAAATGTTCCCAATATTAATATTATTACTAAAGGAGACACAAGGACTAGTGCTGATGTTGAAAACTCGACTCAAAGAAAGATCCACAAGGAGGTACTGGAATATTTTAAATATGAACCCCGTGTGATTTTTTTTTTCTTTAAGGACATTGTCAAGATATCTCGACATATTTCTAATCCTGCAAGGACATTGTCAAGATATCTCGACATATTTCTAATCCTGCAATATTGACGCCTGCAGACTCAAGGCATGAGCTTCAACCTAAACTCATGGAAACTTTGGTGGCATAGGAAGATCCTCCAGTGATACCCCCACAAACTATTGCTTTGTCACTTTGATTATTTTCTGACATTCTATATGAAAAAAAACTCACCAAGGCATTGCATAACACACTCAAGGGGACTTTAGTGATTGAAGGGAACCCTGAAGAGATAATTTTTTCTCATCTTCCAGAGCAATAAATAGGTAGAATACAGAGGAAGAAGCAGATACCTACAAGGGAATTCAGACTAAATACTCACATCAATAGCTACTATATTAGTGATGTCATGTTAGATTTTGGGTTTGACATCAACATACTACCGAAGAAAACCTAGGAAGCCATGGGTAAGCCCAAGATTATTTATCCACCTATTTAGTTGTAGATGGCCAATCAATATTGTATCTATCATGTTGGGACATTGCATAATGTTGAAGTGGACTTAAATGGTGTAAAGACAATGACCAACTTCGATGTTATAGAAATCATGGGGGAGAAGGACCCATGCCCTGCTTTATTGGGAATCAACTGGGCTTATGAGAATTACGTTGTTATAGATCTTAAGAGAGAAATCATGACCTTTGAAGTAGATGGTATGAAGGTAACCAAAAATTTAGAACCTTACCAAGGTCCTCGATATATAGACCTGATAGAGGAGAATATGGAAGAATATTCCTTGGATCACCTCTATACTCTAACTATAAGGAAGAAGGAAGACTACATTAACCCCACTACAGATGGATCAGTAAGTTGGTGAATTATTCAATCTACAGGGGAATATTTAGAGGTAGCATTTGACCACTGGAAATAGGGAATATATGATAACTTATCAAGGTGTTTTGTGACTATCAGAGCTTCTTGGTGGATTGGATCAGAAGTTAGAGACTACCCTATTTATTATGGCACTTCATATTTACGTAACTTTCTTGTTGCATTAGAGGATAAAGTTGTTCTAGAATAAAGAATTCTTGTACTTGATGTTGCGTTAAGATCCTCTTCAGCTATATGGTGGGCCACCCATAATGATACTTTGTCTTCTTGGGATGAGGTAAAATGTTCCATTTAATATTTATTTATTCCCCCCTCACCGATTACTCATCTAAATAAAGATTGGGAACCAAAAAATCAGACCTCAACTTTGGTAGTATACGATGGGTTTTCTAATCCAAGGGAGAATGTTGCACATTGTATTTGTTGAATTAATGTAACTGCAAATTGTATTCTTATTATTATTGATATATTATTTGTAGGATCAATCCCCATTGTGGATTGATCATGTCGGTTATTGTATTAGGACCAAATTCCCTTTTGCGGATTGGTCAACAGACAATTGTAATAGTCAGAATAAGAAGTCGGCCCCAACAGTTATTATTGAGACCCAGAAATATAATAAAGGTAAGTTTACCCACCTAGAGTGAGAGGTCAGCCCTGCCAGTGAAGACCCTTCACACATGCCAGACTTGTATATATAGAGAGGCTAGTGCCTCACTTTATCACATAACACACTTGCTCATTTTCTAAGAGGTAAGCTGCAACTTACTAGTTGGAGAGAGGGAGAAGAGTGGCACATCTTTTGGAGAGGACTATCTATATTGGTTTGAATTATCTCTTGACATTGTATTGGCAATTTATGATAAGGAAGTTTTTGCTGGGTTTTCTTCCCCTAGAGGGTTTCACAAGATAAATGTTGTGTCTCTTGTGAATGTGTTTTTCTTAGTGATCTTGTTCTTATGTTTCTCTTATCTATTGAAATGCAAAGAACTATAATAATGGCATAAAACATTAACATGGTATCAGAGCCAACCTGAAGGAAGCATATTTCGCAAGAGAAAAACATCATTGTTGCAGTACCTACAAATTAGGGTTTTTCAAAAGTGAATCTTTTCAGCCCTAAAACAACCTAGAAAGTTGTGCCCTCCCCCAAGGATAATTTTGGTACTTAGAGCACACCTTTTCAGTGGTTGGATCTCCCAGAAAGTGAAACCCTAGTTTCACAAAAGTACCATAAGTACCAAAAAACCAGTACCAAAAGTACCAGAAGTACTAGAGTACCAGAAGTACCAGAAGCACCAGTCCAGAAATCTACATATCGGATTTGAAGGGGAAAAAGTTGTATTTTCTCAGATCCAAGTACACCAAGCTACTTACCTTAGCCAAGCGCACCTCCTGGTAAGGTCAAAAATTGATTTTAAGCATTTTCATTTTTGGTCATTTTTCATAGCCTCAAGTACAAGATGTCTGCAAGCACAAAGCTTGTTGAGAAACTAGAAGGCATAGACAAATTCCGTGCCTAGAAGTATAGTATTGGTCTTATACTTGCAGAGAATGACCTAGCAAAATTCATCAAAGAAGAAGTGTTGGAACCTGAAGATGCCGTAGAAAAAGCAAAGCATCAGAAGGAATCAATTAGGGCTCAAAGAATCATTGCAGATTCAATCAAAGACCACATGATCCCGTATGTATCGTCCAAGAAAACTCTGAAAGAAATGTCTCTAAGAAAACTATACGAAGGAAAGAACATCAACCTAAAGATGAACCTAATATCTCAATTGAAGAATACCAAGATGCAGAAAGGAGAAATGATTCAAGAATATTTCTCCCAAATCTCAGAAATTAAAGAATAGTTAAAAACGATTGGAGACACCATAGATGAAGACGAATTCGTAATGACAGCCCTAAATGGTCTCACAGGACCTTGAGATGCTTTCATCCATATGATATGTGCCAGAAAGGAAAAACTACAGTTTGAGAGCCTATGGGAAGAATGCATCCAAGAAGAGACAGGGGTAGCTAACCGTGAAACACTACTATAAAGAGATGATGATCAAGCCCTAGATACTCATACAAAAGGAGGAAGGAATAAACCCTACTTCAAAAGGGAAACTCATAGAGAGCCTCAACCATCAAACAAATTCAACAACCAAGAATCTCATCCAAGAATTTTTTAGAAGAAAGGACAACGCAAGGGACGAGATCTCTCATCCATACAATGCTATCATTGTGATAAGATGGGTCACAAGGCAAGTTCTTGTCCAGTCAAAAGAGAAGAATACAAGAGGAAACACAAGAGGCAACATGCCCACATAGTCGAATATGAAGAACCACCTATGAAGATGATTAAGGACCATGTCTTGATCTCGGCCCTCTTAGGATCTGTATCATTTGGAGAGGACACATGGCTCATTGATAGTGGTGCATCAAAACACATGACGGGTAAGAAAAATACTCTCTCTTGTATTTTGGAAAATAAGTTATCTCAGAAAGTGACACTTGGGGATGATTACCAATATCCCATCAAGGGATTGGGAGAATCAAACTACAAACTAGATTTAGAAAACTCAATAACAATGAAGGACGTACTCTATGTACTAGGATTGAATAAGAACTTACTCTCCATATCAGCTTTAGACAAGAAAGGCTATAGATTTTCCTTCATAGATGGAGAAGTTCTTATGTGGGCTAAGGGAGAAACCATAAATGAAGCGATCGTCATCGAAAATGAAGAAAATGGATTATATAAGTTGAAGGGTCGCCTAGAAACTGCCATGACCCATACCATTGAAAAATCATGTGAACTTTGGCATAGAATATTGGCCCACATCAACTACAAGGCGCTACCATACATATGCAAAGCGGTCACAGGTTTACCAGAACTCAAGGTTGATCAAGAAGGCATATGCAATGGATGTGCGCAAGGGAAGAATATCAATAACCCTTTTCCAAAGAGGGATAGCAAAGCAAAAGGAGTATTGGAACTCATTCATTCAGACATGTGTGGCCCAATGCCATCATCCTCCATTAACGGGTATGTATACTATGTATCATTCATTGATGACTATTCTCGCAAGACCTGGATATATTTCTTGAAATCTAAAGATGAAGTATTCAGTAAATTCAAGAAATTCAAAGCCTTGATAGAGAATCTTTCTGAAAGAAAGATTAAGATACTCAGGTCAGATAATGTAGGAGAATATACCTCAAAAGAGTTCATGAACTTTTGCAGATATGTTGGGATCAAGAGGGAACTCACTAATCCCTATAATCCTCAAAAAAACGGTGTAGTTGAAAGGAAGAACAAAAAAATTATGGAAGCGGTAAAGACCATGATTCACGATCAAGATCTTCCTATGTGCTTATGGGAAGAAGCAACAATGGCAGTTGTTTATGTGTAGAACCGATTATCCCATAACGCACTTGGGTTCAAGACCTCGGAAGAGATGTTCATCGGAAATAAGATAGAGGTAAGCCATATCAAAATATTTGGATATCCAATATTCATTCATATACCAAAAGAGAAAAGAAACAAGATAGAACCCTCTAGAAAGAAGGGAATATTTATGGGATACGGTGAGGTCTCCAAGGCCTTCAGAATCTACATACCTGGTCACTGCCACATTGAGACCAGCAGGGACGTGACCTTTGATGAAGAAGTAGGAATTAAGAAATCAAGAAGATGCAAGCTTGAAGAAGTATATGAAGAGGAACCTGTAAATCCCAGGATTGCAGAATCTGTGAGGGAAGTTCCCAGAGTTGCATAACTAGTAAGGGAAGTCGTAACTTCCCCTGATGAGGAGACTCTTGAAGACCATGATATAACAGAAGTTCAAGAACCTCCTCAAATGATCTTCTCCCATAAAAGAAAGCCTGCTTGGGCAAGAGAGCTTATTCAAGATGGAGAGAAGTATGGAGTTCCAGAAGGAACCTTGAGACAGGTGAAAAGACCAAAGCCATTCTCTAGTTACACGACTTTGATGTGAAATCTACTAGATGAAGAACCTACCAGCTTTGAAGAAGCCATCCAAAAGAAGGAATGGGAAGATGCCATGACAGAGGAATACCAATCCATAATAAAGAATGATGTATGGGAAATAGTTCCCAGACCAAAAAGTAAGGATGTGGTATCATCAAAATGGCTCTTCAAAATAAAACATGTTGCTGATGGAAGTATTGAGAAGTATAAAGCAAGATTTGTTGCTCGTGGATTTTCCCAGAAGGAAGGCATTGACTATGAAGAGACATTCGCTCCTGTAGCTAGATACACTTCAATTAGAACCATCATAGCTCTTGCAGCTAAGATGAAATGGAAGCTACACTAGATGGACGTGAAGATAGCTTTCCTGAATGGTGTTATCGAAGAGGAAGTGTATATAGAGCAACCCCAAGGATTTGAGGTTGAATATAGGAAGTCTCATGTCTACAGATTGAAGAAATCCTTATATGGATTGAAGCAAACCCCTAGAGCTTGGTATGGCCATATAGACAGTTTCTTGATGAGCCTAGGCTTTACCAAGAGTAAAGCAGACTCAAATCTCTACTTAAAATATTATGGATAATGAACCAATAATCTTACTACTGTATGTGGATGACTTATTCTTAACTGGAGAAGAAAAGCTCATTGCTGAATGTAAAAAGAGACTTGCCACATAATTTGAAATGAAATACCTTGGCCTAATGCATTACTTCTTAGGCCTTGAGGTATGGCAGAGTCCAGAAAGGATCTTCCTTAACCAAGGGAAGTACACAGTCAAAATCCTGAAGAGATTTGACATGATGGAATGCAAACCCATGAATACACCCATGGAAGAGAAGATGAAGCTACTGGTCGATACTTCATCAGATTTGATTGATGACACACTGTATAGACAAATTATTGGATCGCTGATGTACCTGACGAACACCAGACCAGACATTTGTTTTGCAGTGAACACCTTGAGTTAGTTTCTGGTAGAGCCCAGACGTGTTCACCTAGTGGCTGCAAAACATGTGATGAGGTACCTTAAAGGTACAAT
>ML828507.1:49421-78379 GCA_009831015.1 Picea engelmannii | reverse complement strand
CAGTCTAAATTGAATCTAGTATACAACAAGAAGTAGATACAAATAGGATTGGGTTTCTTTTAAGGAAACAATGTAAGAAGAAAATGAAATATAAGATTTAACTATGTGCAATGCAAATGGAATAGTGTTTGTTTTATACATGAACATTGCAACCATAGAAATGCATCCCTATGTTCAAATGTGGCTACTTATTAATATATGTCCATTGAAACTATGTATGCGATATGAAAAATAATGACATATTGAATTATGTTTCCTTTATGTGATCGTCATTGGAGAACACTTCATTAGTGTGGAGGAGATGATGACCATCCCCAATTCAAGTGAGAAGATAACTTTCCTGTCTAAAACCTCTACTCCCAGTACTCCTCACAAACGAAAGATGCAAAATGCATTCATAATTGTTCATAATTTGAAGGGTACTTGAGAATCGAAAAGATTCAAGTATTACCTATGTTCTTTCAACCCTTTCAAACCTAATAAGCTAGCTTACAAATTATAACTATCAAAACTAATGACCATATATATGGTTAAATTGAGCACAACATATGTCACACATGGAGGTAGGAGTATTTTCTCATTGCCATTGAATTATTACAATGCATAACATTTTCTAGATTGATTTTATTCCATGAGAAATTTGGCACCCTCGCCACCACCACATGTCATTAATTTGAATGAAAAAAAAACAAATCATGAATAATACTGTGTTCTCATGTACACAAATGATGTTAGGTGGTATCCCTTAATATTAACAACTTTGAGGGCACAACCACACATATTTAGCAAGTGTAGGTTTGAACACATTTCCATGTAAATATGTTCACTACATGTTTTTTGCAACTTCCCAGAACTTTGAATGGATACCAACTTCCATCCCTACAATTGTAATTCAGAAAAGTTTAGATTTAATGTGAAAAATATATCCATATATCATGTTCTCTTGGAAATAACTTAACTCAATATTTTATCAACCTTCATCTTTCGATGTTACGTAGATTCCTTCCTACAAGAACAAAGAGATTAAGAAAAGAAAGAAACAAGTAGAGAATGTGTTTTTGGAAATCATTCAAGAAAGACACAAATCAATTCCCCAAGGGTGTAACATCACCTATGGAACCAACCTGCTTAGACTCATGCTCACCAAATAGAACATACCATCTCCTCCTCCTCCATGAAATTAACAAACTAATAGTTAATGGATGAGTGAAAGATATTTTTCTTCATGAGCCATGAGACCACAACCCTTCTTGGTAAATGTAACGCAGTTAATGAGAACATGTAACAATTGTTAATTCATTAGAGAAATCATATATTTAGAACTACATCTTGTTATAGCATTTTTTTGGATTGTGAATCTATTAGGTAGAACTGATTGGTAGATATCAAATTTGTTCACATTAATTCTTGAAGACCCTCTACAATAGCTGATACAAAAACCCAAATAGAATAAAAATAGAAAGAGAAGCAACTCCATGCCTTGAGAATTAGATATAAGAATGAATGAGAAGAATATTTTAGGGGGCAACCTTCTTTTACGATACAACAACATGTACAACATGTGATTCTTTCTAAAACTATGTCTCCTTGGTATATATAGGAGATGGAGGGTATAATTAAAATTAAAGGTCTAGATGACGAACAATAAGGACACCACTAATATAACAATATAAATGTAATAACTCAATATCTAATTTTTAACACACCCCTTCCCTTCAAACAAGCGTTTCCCTCAACACTTGATTAGTTGTGGATGTTTTTTCATGAAGAACTCCTCTTCCCATGTCACCTCTTCTACTACCAGGTTCTTCCACTTAATGAGGTACTCAATAATTACTCGATTTCATAGTTTATTGATCCTTGTTTCAAGGATTATTTTTGGTTCTATTATGATTTTCCCTTCTTCATTAATCTCTAGTAAAACAGTCTAAACTAGGATATTGTCATCTATTACCTTGTTTAAGCAAGAAACATGGAAGACTTGATGTACATGTGAATATGGAGGTAAATCCCATTTGTAATCCATACATCCAATCCTCAGCAACACCTTATAGGGACCATAGTACTTGGGTGCTAATTTATTTTCCTATTTTTGTTTCTTGAGGGACATCTATTTCTATGGTTGTATCCTTAGAAATACCCAATACCCCACTTCAAATTCCCTTTCACGACAATGTTCATCTTCTTATTTTTTCATCATATTTTGTGTTATAGCCAGGTTGTCCTTCAATAGTTGGAGAACATCATGTTGGTTCTCTATGTGTTCCTCCACTATTTGAACCTTCACTTTCCTTCTCAAGGGTGATGTGATGGATGGAGGATGATATCCATAAAGTTCCATAAATGTGGGACATTTTTTATGAAGTATGGAAGGATGCATTGTACCACCAATCTATCAAGGACAACCACTTGAGCCCTTATGTATGCATATCATATGAAAATCAATGAAGATACCCTTCTAGAAATTTATTCACAATCTTAGTTTTCCCATTGCATTGAAGATGGTCAAAGGAGTTATGAGTCAATTGACTACCCAAAAAACAAAATAATTTAGTCCAAAAATTACCAGTGAAAATTGGATCTCTATCACTTACAATAATATTATGGATTCCATGGAGATTATGAATTATTTCCATGAATATTGTAGCTATTGTACTTGATTTAAAAGGATGAGAAACAATCCTAATAATATTTCTAACATTCCTTCTAAGAATACTTCCAAGAAAATGCCTCCTTTTAATCATCATAAGTGTTAGTCCTTGAATTTGTCTTGACTTGTTATTCACCATTATCCTTTCCTAAAATGTTGTGGTTGCCTAATTTTCCCTTTTGACTCATTTATTCTATACCTTATGGTGTGATTTTTTTTTTTCTTTAGTATTTTTGTCATGCATTAGTGATATTAAGTTTGAATTAATATTCTTACAGAATCTTCCATCATTATTAAGAGTCATTTCTTGTTTAAATTCGAAAAAAATTAATTAAAGGAAGGTGCTACAAGAATACCTTTATTCTTGTAGCACCTGAAATCATCATTATTTTAAATGTGCCAAATACTGAAAGATCGTGTCAACAATTTCCCGAGATCGTGCAAAAGGATCGAGCATTGTTGATGATTCTAATCAAATCAAGACATGAGTTTGGGTGATGATTCAAAGAGATCATATTTTGTACTTTCCAGTTCTACATCAAATCGAGGGTTCCGGGTCACGATATCAAACATAGTAATTTATGATTTATTTTGTGGTATATTTATAGTGGATTAACTATGTTTTGCAGGTAAAAAAACTTCTTCATACCATTCAACGTTTCAAAAGTTCCCAAAACGCATATTACCCAAAACCCTAATGCCTGCAGGTTAACAGAAATCACAACCAATACAATGGCTCCCAAGAAAGATGGACAAGTGACTTGATTAGAGCGAAAAGGGTCAGAATTGTTGGAAGCCTATCCTGAAATAATGTAGAAATTCAAAAATGTAGGATGGTATGAGTTTTTTTCTTTATTTATGTTGATGATTACAACTATGTGAGGCATCCTCCAAGACAGATACTGAGTGCGTCGACCTATGAGGAAGCCCATGCATTGGGTGTGCCCATGAGATGGGTGTGTTGTTCCTCTATGAGATGGAGAAGGAACATTGTGTGCCCCTGTATGGGGTGAGGAAGCCCATGAGTTGGGTGTGCCCATGAGATGGGTGTGTGGTTCCTCTCTAAGACGGAGATGGAACATTGTGTGCCCTTGTGTGGGGTGAGGAATTCCATGAGTTTGGTGTGTCATTCTCTCTGAGACGGAGATGAAATGATGTATTGGTCTACTCTGTGCAGAGATTTGAGATGATGTGATACTCTAGATGATTCTCTTGTGACACGCAGTGAGATAGAGATCTCCTGAGTAGGACGTTCCTATGGCTGAGCACAGGTGGATGTGATCCTAGTGGCTAAGCACTAGTGAGTGTGTATTATGAGGATTTTCCTATGAGACATAGTGAGATAGATACTTGGACATCCCTGTGGCTGAGCACAGGTGGGAGTGTCCCTAGTGGATGAGAAATAATGGGTGTATGAGAACCCTTGCTATATTTTCCAAGAGTCGGAATTACTTGTAACCCTATTTGTGATGTCCAGGGTACAGATCGACCATGTTAACAATGGGAGATGCAGACCATTTCTTAAGAATCAGACAAAAATTGAGGTTTACCCTCAAGAGCATTATGGTGTAAATCATGTGGCATTCTACCCATGATTTCCACAGGGAAAACAAAAAGATTAGAGGCCTGAGCAGCTCAAGCACCCTCCCGATATCTGTCCCTCACATTCCACTCTCCCTTACACGTCACTTCCTCCTCGCCTATCACACCTCCCTCGTTCCTATGCCATCTATGCCTTTCCCTTTCCACCACAACATCGTCCCATCCTCCTCTCCCCCAATCAATTCCTTCTACATGGTTGTCGTTCACTCGTTGGGCCATGCAGGTTTTCTCCAAGCACCTCACTCCACATTACCCCTGCACATACGCTATCAGAATGCCACTTGCAAAGATCACATTGGTCACAGAAAAAGACCATTCATGGCCTCGAGGTGTCATGATGGACTTGCAGAAGTCATTGGCACCGTCTGAGAGCAGTTATGGGTGTCAGGCCCAGTCCTAAACCAAATGAAGATAGTTATTGAAGATTATGGGCAACAGTTGAGACCTTGCCTCATCCCATAAATGGAAAATGTTGCAGAGAGTAGCCATGAAGGCGCACTTATGATCCGAAGATTCCTTATGGGAAAAATTTTATGTAAAGAACATAACTATGCTTGGATCTCGTCTGACATAATGAGGTCTGCACAACCTGACAGAGCGGGCACCGACTGAAGGTTTTGAAGGCAATGATCTGATCACATTCTTGGTGGTTGCATCATTTTAGTACATATAGGCAGCTTTGATATTTTGTTAAGGTCGGATGGTTGAGCTAGGCTCCCTGCTATTGTAATATTTTTATGAACAACATTGGTTCTTTGGTTATGTATTTGTTTTTTGATACATCTTGGTTAATCTAAGTCATCTTTCTTGATCCATCTTATTTTCCTATGATACTGAGAGAGTTCATAAATGACTGATTCACATGAATTGTTCTAAATGTATTATGATGAATGTTTGATTATAGTGTTGTTATAATTTCTTTTAGTTTCCTTGAGATTTGAATTCAAGAGGATCTTGCTTTTAAGTTTTTATTCCTTAGGCTACTAGAAGACCTGATTTCCACAACAGACCTCTACACTCGCCTCACCAAAGTCTTCCCTCTATTCACCCTTACTCCAACTTACTGATTGAAGTTGATTCCAGACCTCAATTGCTTATGCATGCTAGTCCATATTTCTGAGTTAGAACATTATTTTCATTGATTCCTCTCCATTTTACCTCTTAAAAATCAATTACACTTACACAAATTGATAGGTACTAGGCTTACCTTCTATGCAATCTGAAGGTGACTTCTAGTGCTAACATTTCTAGCGATGTTGTCGGGGAGCGAATTGAAGAAATTTCCCTGGGATAGAACGACAAAGAAAATTTGATTCTGAAGGTGCATCAGATATCAGTACCATTGAAGATTGCAAATTGCACCTGGTGACTCCACTATTTCAACTCCATTGTTTCAGTTCTGGCTCCTAAAGGCAAGCATATGAGGTCCACTTCATTGCTGCCTATAGCAATGTCTGAATCTGAACTAGAGGAAATTATCAGAAAGGGAAAGATCGCTCAAAAATGTACCTCTACTATTGTACCAAGTTTTTTCTGATAATTTGCATAATCCCTCTTTACAAACTCCAGTAACTATTTATGATTCTCCTATTATACAAAATGATGGATTTTCAAGAAATTTAAGTTTTGGGATTTTTCCTGTCGATTTATCCCCTCCTATTCTTGTTTGAAAGGAGAGAGCTTTGACACCCTTTCCTCCCCCGAAGTTGTGAAGTAGAAGGAGAGATATTTGACCTTAGAAGACTTTCCTACTCCTCCTCCTATTAGAGTTGTTGTAGTTACAGAAGGGAAAACTTTTGTTACCTCTAGCCCTTCATAGTTATCTCCTAACGCTCAGCCTTTTCCTTTTTCTACCAGAAGCACAACCCTAGTCTCGCCTGTCCGAACTCCATATCCTCCTGGTTCTCCTCCAGTTCACGTCCAAATGGCAGGTGCTAATACTCCTAGGAATAAGATGGTTGAGATATTAGCTGCTAGATACACCCCTCTGGTTTTACCTCAGCCTATGAATTCTCTCCCAGCCACGGACTACCTAAAGTACATGCACCAGTTCATAGGGGAGGGAGACGTGACTGCAGAAGAGCACCTTGCATCCTTTTATAGATTTGCAGAGATTCAGGCCATCGAAAATGAAGATGTGTGGATGAGATTTTTTGTACAGAGCCTTCATGGTGATGCTAGGGATTTCTTTAAGGACTTTCCTCCTAGATATATTGATGGGATTGCTTCTTTGGATGATTCATTCTTAAGAAATTGGGGGAATAAAAAAGATATCCTTTATTATATTACAAAATTTGAGGCACTTAAGAGAGAAGAAAGGAAATCTGTTTTAGACTTCTCAAAAAGATTTAATAAGATGTATAAAAACATTCCCGGTGAAATTAAACCTACAGAAACCTTTGCCAAGATGACTTGTGCTAGTGCTTTTGACCCTGATTTTTGCCTCTTGTTGAGAGAAAGAAGCTACCTCCTTAGTTCATATGTAAGATGGAACCCTTGAAGTAGAATCCAATATATTGGCAGCTGACAAGCTTAGGAGTAAGGTCGATAGAGACAAAAGAAAAGTGAGGTATGAAGCTTCAACCTTTGGTTCCTCTGCCACCCACCCTCAAGTTGATGAGCTTACCAAATTAGTAAAATATTTTCCCGTTGAGATGGAGAAGGTAAAACTTGAAGCAAGAAATACCTATAGAAATACACAAAATGTTGATAGCAGAGGTAACTTTAGGATACCTACTAATGACCCTTAGACCGTCCAAAGAGATCAGAGAAACAGGGACATAGATGATCAGAAAATCCAAACTCCTCTCCAAAATAACCTGGTTATTGATGAAGATGAAGAGGAAGAAGATATTGATCCTAATATCCATTTCCTTGGAGATACCTCTTCATCCCCTCATTTAACTCAATATGAATATGAAGAGGCCCTCATGAGTAATCAACTGAATGAGATGAGTAAAGGGGAAGAGGTCAGCCACACTCTGAACAGATATAATCTGAGGTCCAAACAAAAAGAAGGGAAATCTGATATTGTAGACCGAAGCAAGGAAAATAAGGCACAAACCCCCCATCAGTGGTCAAAAGTCTTGTTCCAGAAGTAAGATAAATTATAAAGGCCCCCTCCTCTTTCAAATCTGAGCATGAAATACAAAATATTAGAATCCCTATACCCATTTCAAAGCTGGTCAAGCATGAAGACTTCAAAAGGTGCCTCTCCAAAATGTTGTAGCCCAAACCTTCATCTCATTCCACAGACTGAGTTAACGTCCAAGATGAAAGGCCATATTTCATATTAGGGCCTTTGGTGGAGGATAGATATGGCTCCTCCCCTCCCTTCTACAATTATTTGAACATCCATGATAAGGTGCTTCATAACTGCTTAATGGATTCAGGGGCATCTCACAATCTTATGCCTAAGATTGTCATGGAAGAGCTCGAGTTGGAGGTGACAAAAACCTACCACGACCTGTATTATTTCGACTCCAGGAAGGTGAAGTGCCTTGGGGTTATCAAATACCTAGGCATTTCTCTATTCCATCTGTCGATGAAGAGCGTCTTCATGGATATCGTAGTGGCTGATGTTCCCCCTAAGTTCAGGATGCTCCTATCTAGATCTTGGATAAAGAGATTGGGGGGAACCCTGCAGATGGACCTTTCATACGCCACAATTCTTGTATTTGGGGGTGAACAAAGGAGACTCTACATGGAAGCGTAGCTCACGTACATCATCAGTGATGAAGAAAACCCCACCAACCATCCTATTTTTTCTTTTGACACTGATTTGGGATCCAATATATTGCAGCTGACTGATACTCTTGAACCTCCTCTTGAAATAAGAAAACAATCCATTATTTTTTGTGAAATCCCTCCTCCAACTACCCCTGTTTGGAAGATGTTCTTTGATGGAGCCTCTTCTAAGGAATGTGCTAGTGTTGGAGTAGTGTTTGTTTCACCGTGTCAAGAGACCATACCCTTGTCCTAAAAATTAGAATTTGAAGCTACCAACAATGTGGCAGAGTATGAAGTTCTTGTTTTAGTTTTAAGGGGTGCAAAGGACATGGGGATAGAAGAGCTATCAGTATTTAGAGATGCAGAGCTAATTGTTCATTAGATAAAAAAAAACATTTATCAAGCTAAGCATCCTAGGCTCAGAGATTACAAAAATGAAGTGTGGGACCTAGTTGAGAGTTTCTTCTTGGCTTTCAACATTTCATTTATTCCAAGAGAGGATAATATCGTGGTTGATTATTTGGTTGTTTCATCAAGCCATTTCTGAGTCCCACTGCCACCTAAGCTCAAGTATGATGTAGAGGTGAAATATAGACCCTCTATACCTGAAAATGTCAAGCATTGGAAGGTGTTTGAGGATGATCTTGAGATCAAAAAATTTCTTGAGTCCGTTGAGGAGTTCTCTGCATTACATATTGATGAAGATCATGATTCTGAATGTAACCCTCATGCTGATGTATTTTTAAACAAAATTGCTAATCACCATATTGTTCAGCTACCTACCAACCACATTCCAAAGGGACTAGTTCATTTGGAAAGATTGTTTGATGGGAATGATGTGGTAGTAAAATTTAAAGGCTCAATTGATGATGTTGATATAACTAAGTGCAATATTGGCATAGAGAAGGACCCAAAATTTGTCAAGTTGTCAAGCAGGCTTGTCAAGGGAACAAAGGGATGAATATGCAAAGTTGTTAAAAGAATTTGCTGATGTGTTTTCCTGGACATATGAAGATCTCAGAACATATGACACAAGTTTCATTGAACATAAGATAACATTGAAGGAAGAGGCCAAACCATTTAGGAATAAATTGAGACAAATAAATCCTATGTTGCTGCCTATTTTCGAGAAAGAGGTGAAAAATATTTTGGATTCCTAGATTATCATCCCTCTGAGGTATTCTGAATGGGTGGCCAACCTGGTCCCAGTGAGAAATAAGAATGGAGAAATCAGACTTTGTGTCGATTTCAAGAACCTGAACAGAATCTCTAAGAAGGACAATTACCCCCTGCCAAAGATGGAGCACATATTATAGAGGGTAACAAGTGAATCTAAGATGTCCATGATTGATGGATTTTCTAGCTACATTCAAATCTCTGTCTTTCCTAAATAAAGAGATAATACAACCTTCACTACCCCTTGGGGAACATTAATGTACACTAAGATGCCCTTTGGTCAGATGAATGTAGGGGCAGCTTTTCAACGAGCCATGGACATAGCATTTATTGGGAAACAAGACAAGTTTATGGTCATCTATTTGGATGACATAACAATGTTCTCATGATTTGATAAAGAACATCATGACCATTTGAAAAGGGTCTTTTTGAAATGCAGAAAGTTTGGTCTCTCTTTAAATCCAAAAAAGTCATTATTTTCCATGAAAGAGGGGAAATTGTTCGGGCACATTGTGTCAGCTAAGGGGGAAAGGATTGATCCAAGCAAGGTAGAGGCTATCCAAACTTTTTCACTCCCTATATACAAGAAATAAGTTCAGTCTTTCTTATGGTAAATTAATTTTTTGAGAAGGTTTGTTTCAAATTTTGCTGAGTTGGTGAAGTTTATCACAACCATGTTGAGGAAAGGAAATAAAATCAAATCGACTTCTGAATCTTGTAACTCTTTTGACCAAATAAAGAATTCCTTGAATGAATCACCTGTGCTCATCGGTCCTAACTACTCCAAGGAGTTTCTAATTTTCTCTTTTTCTTCATTTGACATAGTAGCAGTTGTTTTATTACAGAAAAATATCGAAGGGTTAGAGCATCCCATTACCTTTTTCAGTAGGGCACTGAGAGATGCTGAAATAAAGTATGACAACATGGAAAAGTAGGCATATGTTTTGGTTAAAGCTCTCAAATATTTCAGAGTTAATGTGCTACATTCAAAATTCATTTCATATGTCCCTTCAGCCTATGTGAAGGAGATCCTCATTCATCATGACATAGACGGAATAAGGAACAAGTGGATTGCCAAAATCATTGAATTTTATCTTGAAATAAATCCTACCAAATTGGTTAAAGGTCAAGGTTTATCTAGGTTGCCAGTTGAATCTAATTATAAATCCTTGGGGGTAAATTTCATCAACATTTTTTCATATAATCAGCAAGCTGAGTTCTCTGATGAAGATCCTAAAGTCACACCCCTGTTTGCAGGATGCACTTGGTACAAAGACATTATATTTTTCCTACAGAAGTTACAGCCTCCTAATGGCATGGGAAAGAGAAAGGTAAGAGATTTGAAGATCAAATCAATTAAATATTGTCTGATTGATCAAGTTTTATATTGGAAAGACCCTTTAGGAGTGCTTTTGAGATGTCTAGGCCCACAGGAAGCCAAAAAGATTATGTATGATTTTCATGACAGTTTATCTGGGGGGCATCACTTCTGGAGAACCACGGCCTATAATATTCTCAGGGCTGGTTATTCTTTGCCTAGTATCTTCACTGATGTTTGTGCTAAGATCAGGGCTTGTGTTAAGTGTCAAAAATTCTCTGGAAAGTATCAACTCAAGTCTTTTCCACTGAAGCCTGTGGTAGCTCCAGGACCCTTTCAGCAGTGGGGCCTAGATTTTATTGGGGAAATTCACCCTTCTTCAAGTGGTCAACATAGATGGATCTTGATTGCCACATATTACTTTACTAAGTGGATAGAGTCCATCCCTACAAGAAATGCTTCTCACAAGGTAATCATTGGGTTTCTTGAAGATATTATGGCAAGATTTCGCTATCCAAACATAATTGTCACTGATAATGCTGCATCCTTCAAAGCCGAACCATCGATTAAGTTTTTTGAATAGTTTGGAATCACATTAATTCACTCTACTCCTTACTATCCCCAAGGGAATGGACTCAAAGATTCCTCTAACAAGAGCCTTCCTAAGATCATCAAAAGACTGTTAGGATACAACAAGAAGGCATGGGATTCGAAGCTTAAATTTTCTTTATGGGCTGACAGAGTGACAACAAAGAGATATTTTGGTATCTCTCCTTTCCAGCTTATATATGGAGTTGAATCCATTTTTCCTCCTCATCTTTCCTTACCTATGGTGAAATTCTTCCAAGACTACTAGGGAGAACCAAATGATATGATTAGGAGAATACAACAGCTGGTAGAAGTGCAACAGACGAGGGAGAAACTATTGGAAAAAGCATATGAGCATCAACAGAAGATAAAGAGGGCCTTTGACAAGAAGGTGAACAAAGAGGATTTCCAGCTGGGAGATCTAGTACTCAAATGGGATGCATCTAAGCAAGATAAAGGAAATCACAGTAAATTTGAGGCCTTATGGATCAACCCCTTCAAAATTTATGACGTTTTTTCAAATAACACTTACAAGTTGTAGGATTTGGAGGATGCTAAAGTTTTTGGTAGCCCTGTAAATGGGCATTTTCTGAAGAATTTTTTTACTTAAGCCATGAGTGGCTTCCCATGTCATTGTAAATATCATTTTTTTTTTGTTTTTGGTTTTTATAAGTGACTCCACAACCCAATACTAAGGCATTGAAACTGAAAAAGGAGTTCTTAGAGCCTCAAAGGGAGGTCTATATCCCCCATGGAGCCTATATGTTAACACAAGGAACTGCAGACTGGTTCTTAAGAATCAAACAAAAAACGAGGTTTACCCTCAAGAGCATTATGGTGTAAATCATGTGGCATTTTGCCCCTGATTTCCACAGGGAAAATGAAAAGATTGGAGACCTAAGCATCTCAAGCACCCTCCTAACATATGTGCCACTCGCATCCCACTCTCCCTTACATGTCACTTCCTCCCTGTCTATCACACCTCCCTTGTTCCTCTGCCACCTCTTCCTTTCCCTTACTGCTGCAACCTCATCCTAACCTCTGCTCCCCCAATTGCTTCCTTCCACATGGTTTTTTCTCACTCGTTGGGCCATGCAAGTTTTCTCCAAGAACCTCACTCCACATCACCCCTGCACATATGTTATCAGACTGCCACCTACAAATATCGCATTGGTCATAGAAAAAGACCATTCATGGCCTCAAGGCATCAGGATGGACTTGTAGAAGTCATTGGTATGGGTGCTAGGCCCAGTCCTAATCCCAATGAAGACAGTTATTGAATATTATGGGCAATAGTTGAGACCTTGCCTCATCCCATAAATAGAAAATGTTGCAGAGAACAGCCATGAAGGTGCACTTACGATCTGAAGCTTCCTTATGGGAAATGTTTCCTATAAAGAACATAACTATGCCTGGATCACGTCTGGAATAATGAGGCCTACACAACCTGACAGAGTGGGTGTTGACTGAAGGCTTTGAAGGTAGTGATCTGATCACATTCCTGGTGATTGCAGTATTTTAGTATATATAGGAATTTTTTATTTCTGAGTTAGAATGTTATTTTCATTGAGTCCCCTCCATTTGACCTCTTAAATCTCAATTACACTTACACAAATGGATGGGTACTGGGCTTACCTTCTATGCAATTTGAAGGTGACTTATAGTGCTAACAGGCCCCACCATAAAGTGAAGGATAATTAATATAAAAGATAATTAATATGGTAATTATTAATTATATTTTTAGTTATTGAGGTCGGCCATATTGTGCCAATAGACACTATTGTTGATATGTCCAGTCTAATACAAATAAAGGTAATTTCCCCATTTAGGAAACATAACACAAGTGTGAGTTTGGAAATTTCAGCAAGTACTTGTTCTTGGGCTGAAGTGTGCACCTCTCTTGGGTGCTATCTTTATAGGTTTTGTGAGCACCCTTTTATGTGTTAGGTTTATGGTGTGGGAGGTATTTCTCTTGAAGAATATAGAAAAGGATTGGCTGAGTTTTCTTCCCTTGTTGAGAAGGGTTTCCCTGGATACTTCTTGTGTACTTGGGCATGGTATTTCTTCTTGTGATCTTGGTTGCTGCAACAAATTGTTTATGGTGTAACTGCAATTGTCTATGGTTCAAGTAGAATGATAAAATTGGAATGAAATTCATGATTGAGCCTAGCTTAATGAAAAATAGACATGGTATTAAAGAATAGGTCTTGAAGAACCCAATGCAAAAGCATTCAAACCTAGTCATCCTCTACTTCTGTAGTTTTGTACAACCCTCTAGGGTCTGCTGGAATTTTGTATGACCCTCCTTTTTTGAGGTGTTTCAGCACCTTAAACTTGGAAGTTGGGGATAAATGTTGTACAAGAGTGTACGACCTCCTTCAACTCACCTCCATCAAGTTTCAGATTTCATTTTCGAGCATTTTGTATTTTTGGCCCTATGGTTTCTAGGGTTTCATAATTTTCTGCAAATTTTTGGTTTTAGGGTTTCTGCAGCTCATTGAAGGAGATTTTTCAGCTCACCAATATTCCTATGACTTTGTTAAGGCTTATTTTTGGTAGTCATAATCCCAGCAAAACCTAAGGTTGATATCCTAGCCTACCCATTAGGTTTTGTAGCCCAGTTGACAAGGGTTTGTGAAGAATATGAAAATATGGTGACGCCATGGCTACCTTCTTCATGAAGATGTCAGAGGATAGAGATCATCTAGGTGCCATTGGATAAATGATATCAACACCCTCAAGTATGCACTTGTATATATTATTTGTACCATTTCCATGAGGGTACTTGCAGGAGGAAGGAACCTTTTCTGAAGTCATGGATCCAGAGGGATCTTAGTGCATTCAGAGGAACAACACATTGGAAGTGAAGACTCCATGTTTGATTGTTTTAATTATCATGCCTCTAACCTAAATTTATAAAGTTTTCTACATTACAAGTAGGTGTTGTAGTTGTGACAACAATCCTTAAATTGTTTTGATTCTAGAGATGTACTCATTATTCTCCTTTAGGAGATATTCTTGTTTTGTTTCCTTTCGTTTGTTTTCTTGTTCCAGGAAGGTTAAGAACAAAGGAAGATGGTTATACTTAAGAATTTAGAGGTTGTCACTTGATTTCATAGGGAGTCACTTAACTTAGAGGGAGTCGAAACTATTTGAGAAGGAGGAAGAACAAAACCATAATTGAGGAAACCAATGCAATGATGCATGGTCAAAGTCTTCCTATGATTTTGTGGGCAGAAGCATGCATGAGAACAATATATGTTCAGAACAAGAGTACTCACCATATTTTGAAGAACATAACTCTTGAAGAATCCTACACTAGAGTGAAGACTGAGATTGAACACTTTAGGATGTTTGGGTGCCCAGTGTATTTTCATGTACCCAAAGAGAATAGGTCCAAGCTATACCCTTCATGTAGAAAGGATACATTTATGGGATAAAATGAATCTTCAAAGACATATCGGATCTACATCCCTAGTCAGATACAGATTGAGATAAGAAGAGATGTTTTCTTTGAAGAATATATAGCCTTTCAAAGATCCATAGAATATTAGATGGATATTTATAGTGAGACACTACCTTCTCCCCCTTCAACAATTCAGAGGGAGACATACATTATTCCAGTTGATCCACTTGTTCCAGCTGATCCAGTTGCTCTAGTTGATATACCAAGAGATATTGTAGTAGGGCATAAAATGCCTACCTGGGCTCAACAAACTCTGTAGGAGGAAGAGGGACATACAATCCCCTCAAGGAACATCTCGAGAGAGAAAAGATATTTTTGAACTACCTTTCATCCATTAGCCACATTATTGATTTTGAGCCTTCTTGTCATGGAGAAGTGACGGGTGAACAGGTATGGAAATATTCCATGACAGAAGAATACCAGTCTATCTTGAAGAATGATGTATGGGATATTGTTTTGAGACCAGAAGGGAAGTTTGTGGTGACTTCCAAGTGGATCTATAAGAACAAGCATGCAACCGATGGAAGTGTCGAGAAATACAAAGTGATATATGTAGCCAGAGGATTATCACATGTAGAGGGAGTTGAATATGATGACACAATTTCTCCAGTAGCTCGATACAATTCTATTTGTACTATCATCAATGAGTTGGAAAATACATTAGATGAATGTAAAGAAAACCTTTCTCAATGGTGAGATTGAGGAAGACGTTTACATCAAGAAGCCATAGGGATTCGTGACATACAATGAGA
Source organism: Picea engelmannii (assembly GCA_009831015.1). Classification (NCBI taxonomy): domain Eukaryota; kingdom Viridiplantae; phylum Streptophyta; class Pinopsida; order Pinales; family Pinaceae; genus Picea; species Picea engelmannii. The sequence goes on along the minus strand of ML828507.1, from coordinate 63,098 downwards.
AAACATGTGTATAGGTTGAAGAAAGTCTTGTATGGACTAAAGCAAGAACCTCATGTTGAGTATGAGAAGATGGATGGATTCTTGATGAGTTTGGATTTCAACAAGAGTGTTGTTGGTCCAAACCTATATTATCATATTGTTGGAAACAAGTGCCTGCTCTTGGTACTGTATGTGAATGATTTATTCCTTACCAATTCAGAAAGACTTATTGTTGAATGCAAGTGAGCATTGACTTCTATTTTCGAGATGAAGGATCTAGGTATGTTTCACTACTTCTTGTGACTAGAAGTATGGCAGAGGACTGATGAGATTTTCCTGATTCAAGGAAAATATATAGTGGGTAAATTAAAGAAGTTAAATATGACAAAATGAAAGTCCATGCCTACACCAATGGTGATGGATTTGAAGCAAATGAATGATGATGATTCAGTCAAGATTGATACACAGTTGATTAGATCATTGATGTATCTGGTTAACACCAGACCTGATATATGCTATGCAATGAATGTGCTTAGCGAGATCATGAGTCAACTAAGACATAATCACTGGATAACAAAAAAATATGTATTGAGATACCTACGAGGCATAGTTGGATATGTCCTGAGATATGCCTCCAATGTAGACTTGAGCTTGCAGGGATATGTCAATGTAGATTGGGTAGGGAGCACAGTGGAATGGAAGAGAACCTCAGGTTATTTCTTTACCTTAGGGTCTGCCATGGTTTCCTGGTGCAGCAGGAAACAAAGATCTGTGGCATTGATTACCGCAAAGGTATAGTACATAACATTGAGTGTGGCAGTTTGCAAAGTAGTGTGTCTTCGCAAGATTCTGACAGATTTATTTGATCATGAGATGGAACCTATTATTATTCATTGTAATAACTAGAGATTTTTGAAGCTCTCTAAGAACCCTGTGTTTGATGATAGATCGAAACACATTGAGAAAAAATATCATTATGGTGCAGAGAAAAGCAGTACACATGTAGTACCTTCCTACACATGAGAAGATTGCAGATTTCTTCACCAAACCTCTTGCCAAGATGAAGTTCGAGTACTTCCATGAGAGAATTGGCCTAGTGGAGAATACCTCCCTCGCTCAGAGGGAGTTTTGATGACTACAGTCAAGACGAAGTTCGAGTACTTTTGTGCGAGACTTGGCCTAATGGATAATACCTCCCTAGATGAGAGGGAGTGTTGATGATTATAGCTACGTGAGACATCCTCCAAGACACAGGCTGAGTGAGTCGGCCTATGAGGAAGCCCATGAGTTGGGTGTACCCATGAGATGGGTTTTTTGTTCCTCTCTGAGACGAAGAAGGAATGTTGTGTGCCCCTGTGTGGGGTGAGGAATCCCATGAGTTGAGTGTGCCCATGAGTTGGGTGTGCACACGAGATGGGTGTGTGGTTCCTCTCTGAGATGGAGATGGAATGTTGTGTGCCTCTGTGTGGGGTGAGGAAGCCCATCAGTTGGGTGTGTCATTCTCTCTGATATGGAGATGAAACGATGTACTAGTATCCTCTGTGAAAAGATTTGAGATGATGTGATACTCCAGGTGATTCTCCTATTAGATGCAGTGAGATAGAGATATGTTGAGTAGGATGTTCATGTGGTTGAGCACAATTGGATGTGATCTTATTGGTTGAGCACTATTGAGTGTGTATTCTAATGATTCTCCTATGAGACACAGTGAGATAGAGACTTGGACGTCCCTGTGGCTGAGCATATGTGGGCATGCCCCTAGTGGTTGAGCACTAGTGGGTGTATGAGAACCCTTGCTATATTGTCCAAGAGTCAGACTTACCTGTAAGCCTATTTGGGATGTAAAGGGTACAGGTTGGCCCCACCATAAAGTGAAAGATAATTAATATAAAAGATAATTAATGTAAAAGATAATTAATATAGTAATTATTAATTATATTTTGATTTATTGAGGTCAGAACTGTTGTGCCAATAGACACTATTGTTGATATGTCAAGTCTAATATAAATAAAGGTAATTTCCCCATTGAGGAAACATAACACAAGTGTGAGTTTGGAAATTTCGGCAAATTGTTGTTCTTGGGCTGAAGTGCACACCTCTCTTGGGTGCTAGCTTTCTAGGTTTTGTGAGCACCCTTTTGTGTGCTAGGTTTATGGTGTGTGAGGTCTTTCTCTTGAAGAATATAACAAAGGATTGGTTGGGTTTTCTTCCCTTGTTGAGAAGGGTTTCCCATGATACTTCTTGTGTACTTGTGCATCATATTTCTTCTTGTGATCTTGGTTGCTACAAAAGATTGTTTATGGTGTAACTGCAATTGTCTATGGTTTAAGTAAAATGATAAAATTGGAATGAACTTCATGCTTGAGCGTAGCTTAATGAAAAATCAACAATTTCAAGGTCACCATGAAAAGATTTCCATGTTGTTTACTGAAAACTTCGATGGATATGAGACAATGATTGGCAATGTGTTGATAAGTGTTATTGAGTATTCCATTGCAGCTACATGTAATATATCATTATATGGACAAAGATGGTGGAAAAAAGACAAGTTTTTTGTTGATCTAGCTAATCAGTTTCTAGTTCTAGAACACCATGACCCAGATTGGAGCCAGGGTATTCCACTGAAATTGTTAAAGGAAGAATGGATTAACATTTTGAAAGTAATTCACAGGTACATTACTTATGAAGGCACATTTTCAATTATTCATTGTTATCATGTACACATGTTAATGCAAGTAAGTGGTGATATTCCTTTGATATTTCCTTTTTATCTATTAAATATTTTAATGAAAATGTATAAGAGAATTCAAACTCATCCTCAATCTGCTGGTAAGAGTTTGTTTCACCAAGGTTTCATCAAAATTTTGGTCCTATATGCATTAAGATAAGTCCAACTGTCATGGAACTAGTTGCTTGATTCATTGGATCTTGAAGAACAAGGGCCTAAAAAAAAATGTTTCAGAAAAGAAATATCCAGGTTCCAAAATGAAAAAGGAAGTTTCTAAAGGGTTTGCAAAATCAAGAGGAAATTGCATGTAGCTACAAGAACCAGATCTAAAAAAGGGAAGCTCTAGATGCAACCAGATACTGAGATCGAACCACAAAGTGAAACCCCTGCTCCAGGATACAAGTCCAAAGGTGTTAACATAGTATATACCAGAAGAGAAACAAGGAAAAAAATTGAATAGTCAACAAAGAGACATGATGAACCTGTAGCAGAGATAAAGGATAAGAAATCAAGTATGAAAGGAACAGGCAAGAAAATACCAGATTATAAAAATAGACCTAAAACCAGGGAAACTAACAAACTCAGACTCAATTTTAAATCCATATTAAATCCTTCTCTTAAGAAGAATAATTTGATTATCCTTGATGATGAAACAATGGAAGAGACTAAGAAATCAAAGGAACAATCACTAGTAATTGTGTCAAAAAAAATTGAAGCTAAAGTAAAAGTGGATCCAACCTATGATATGTAAGATCCAAATACAGCAGGAACCCAGAGTTTAGAGGAATTTGTGACTGAGGGGATGGCCATGGATTCATCTTCATATGTACAAATATATGAATTCAGAGCTAGAAACCCTAACATATCTATAGATCTAGATAATCTTTCAACTGAGGAAAGTTCTGATAAATGCAAAGAGCAAGTAAACAATCAATCAAAGCAAAAAATTAAGAAGTTGCAAGCAACTGCAAATAAACTGGAGCAAGAGAAATCAACACTGGAACATTGGAATGTTGAGCTTCTTGGAAAGGTACAGAAACTAAAATATAATAATAATACGAAAAGGGAATAATTCAGAAAATTGAGGAAATTAAATATCAAACTCTAGTGGCACAATGTTGTTCTCGATACCAACATAAAGCAAGAGAATAATATAGGTCTTTCTTCATCTTCACAGTAAATTTTACATGATAAAAGCAACATTCAATTTTGAATTTTTTTACCAGAAGAAGTACCTACATCCAAATAAAGTGGAAACTATGAAACTGATACACACGGGCATGGTATTTTTGCAGATTGAAAGTGAATACAGTGATTCAAATTTTACAACTAATGAGGACCCTTTCAACAGACTCTTGTAGTCTTATTTTCACCAATTGCTGAAGTAATTCAAGTCAGTCAAGGTTATTCCTATCATATCAATTGTGTTCACATTTTATGCCAGTTTTGAAGGACCATCTTAGCATCAATTTCAACACTATATTTTGTGGGATATGGATATGTTGTCAGATCAGGACTAGTCAAATGTCAAGTCATATATCTAAAGAATATGTTGTGGATATTTGAATGCATATATCTAAGAGGATATGTATCCTAGGTTCTATCTAGGAATTAGGATCATATTGAAACTATATCTAGAAATTAGGATCTTTTGAAACTAATTGTTGTGTATAAAAAGGGAACTAGTTGACAGAAGAAGGGGTTGGAAGTGGAGATATCAAAAATTTGTTTCTATCAGTAAGAACTGGAGTATGTTTCATTTTTCACTAATTGAAATGGCTATCTAATGGTTATATTTCTCTTTTGTCTTGTATTTTTTCTTGTCTTACTTGAATGTATGTTTATTTTTGAAAAATGCAAATTGATATTTTATATTTATGATATGAGTCCGTGAAAATTTTGTTGATTACTTATTCATTTACCTTTTTATGTTCAAGTACATGTTTCTTATTCTTAAATGATATTTAGGAAATAATAATTTTCATATGTGAGTGGACAAATTGGAAACCCACATACCTCTATCATGTTTTTGAAACCTCTTGTTTGACTCATCAGATTGACAACCAGTTAATAAGAAAAGTGTGATAATAACCCTTTCCTGTGATAAGAAACTGATATTAATCTATACCCACTATTTAACCTTCTAATCAATTTCAAAACCTAAAACAAATCTTTATTTATAAAAACCATTGCAATAATTTGATGATTCCCTAGCTTGCCCCTTAGCAGTCAAGTGAAAATTTAGGGACTGGCATATTTTGGCACCATTGTCGGGGATGAAGGAATGAAGTTTTTTTCCCTAGGAAGAATGAAATTGAGATAAACTACCTCTTGATGGTGAACAAGAGTTGGATACAAAAGTAGACAACATAGTTTTCACCTAGAGACTCCATTACTGAAGATATGGCTCCTAAAAGAGAATTGAACGGATCAAATCCTAAGCCCACCAAAACCTCAATATCAACTTCATATTCAAAAAGGAAAGTGACCAGAGCCAATCTTGATCCTATTCCAATTTCATTAGTATTAGATCCTGAAAAACTATTGAGAAAATCTAGAGAAACTCCAAGTCAGTCTTCATCTTCAAAGGGTAAATCTACATTTTTTGGAGAAACCATTTATGAGTCCCAAGTACCCATTGTTGTCCCTCGGGAAGAATTAGTGTTTGTAATTGAGGAAAAAATTGTAGCACATCCTTCAAATTTAGTTCTTCCTACAACCATATCTATAAATGATTTAACAGTAGAACAATGGAAATATTTTTATGAACTTATCAAACTAGAAGAAGAAGATATTACCTTCACAACCAAAACCTTAAGTGAGTTTCCTGCACATACCAAAGAATAAATTGACCAGATATTATCATCATCTTTATCTCATATTTTCACTTCTGAGAGAGTGAATCCTAAAGTTCAAGTTTTCAATAATATTTTGGCTATTGAAGGACTCTTATAATCTCAACAGATCCATTCTTAGCCTTCATCACCCCCCAAATTTCATACTCCTTTTTCACCTCATATTTCACTATCATCTTCTCCTCCTAAATATCCTACTGCAGTTGTTCACACCATGGCTAGCAATATAATGGATTCTATAATAGCTTCTAGGTATGCACCCCTGGTGTTACCTCAACTGTTATATGCTTTCTCAACTGCAGACTATATGAAATACTTGCCTAGGTTTAATGGAGAAGGAGAAGTAACAGTTGAAGAAATTTTGTCATCTTTGTACATATTTGTTGATAAATTCAATGTTGAACACACAGATGTTTGGATGAGGTTATTTTTACAGAGTTTGGATGGGGAGGTAAGGAAATGGTTCAGAGGTCTCCCTGCCAATTTTATTGCACACATTGATGCCTTAGATGATGTTTTTCTGAAACAATGGGGAGACAAGAAAGACTACTTGTACTATATTACTGAATTTGGAGCTCTAAAGAGAAAACAAGGTGAGTATGTCTCTGACTTTACCAAAAGGTTCAATAAAATGTACAGTAAAATACCTGATGAAATTAAACCCTCTGAAAATTATGCAAAAATCACTTTTTCCAATGCTTTTGATGTTGATTTCTCCCTCTTTTTAAGAGAAAGGAGGTCTATCACTCTAAGTCTGATGCAGGAGGTTGTTATTGAAGTAGAATCAAATATTTCAACAACTGAAATATTAAAATAAAAATCCGATATAGAAAAGAAGAAACAAAAGGAAGAACTTCCATCTTCTTCCCATTCATCATCAGGTCATAAATAGATGAAATGGCCAAAATGATGAAAACTTTGACATCTGAGCTTTCTAGATTAAAATTGGAAGCTAGGCCACCAAATAGGCATGTTCAGGAAGGAGAAAATATGAACCCTAATCAGTTTAGAAGGCCATCAAATGCACCTCAAATGATGCAAAGGGAAAGGAGGAATCAGGATGATCAAAGGGTATTACCTCATTTTAAAAATAATACAGTAGAAGAAAATTGAGTTGATGACACTGAAGATGATTCAGCAATTCATTTACATGATATTTATTTGCCGGCACCTCATCTAACGAAACATGAATATAAAAATTCCCTTACATTGAATCAGTTTGATTTGGATGATGGAGAAGAAATTTTTCAGAATGAACCTAAGAAGAAATATGATCTTAGACCTAGAACAAGTGGATGTAAGGCATATACATCAGCTTAGACAAAGAAGACAAGTGCACCAGTCAAATAGGTACCTAATAAAGAAGCAGAGAACGCATCATATCAGCAACAAGAGCATCATGTCAAGGTTAGTGTTCCAGAGATAAAAGAATCAGAGAAGCAATCTATTTCCTTCATTTTGGAGCATGAGATCAATAAGATCAAAATATCTATACCTTTGACAGAATTAATGAAGACTGGTCCTTTTAAAAAGACTATTTTTAAAGACTTGCAACCTCCTATTCATGTGAATTCCTATGATACTATAAATCTTGAAGACAAAAATACTTCTATTACCATTGGCCCACATATTGAAAATGGATCAGATATTTCTCCTCCATTTTATATATCTTTGAATGTTCATGAGAAAATTTTGCATAACTGCCTTATGGATTCAAGAGCTTCACACAATGTCATGCCAAAGCTACTGATGGATGAGTTAGGTATGGACATCACTAAGCCCTCCAAAATTTTTAAATGTTTAGGAGTCATTAAAGACATGGTTGTCACCTTATCTTAGTTGCCTATGAAAAATGTGGTCATGGATGTGGTGGTTGTTGATAGACCACCTAAGTTTTTCATGCTACTATCTAGATCTTTGGCTAAGAATGTAGGAGAATCATTGCATATGGAACTTAGATACACTACTATACATGTTTTTGGGGGAGAACATTAAAGGTTGTACAGGGAAGTCAGACTAGCCTATCTTGTAAGTGATCATGAAAATCCTGGAAATCGCCCTATTTATGTAGTTGAAGATGAAATTGGATCATCCATATTTCATATCAATGATGATTCCCTTGAGACATTAGCAATCATATCTATGAATAACCAATCAAAGGAGGTTGAACATGTAGTTTGGAAGATGTTATTTGATGGTTCTAGTTCAAAGGAAGGATCTAGAGCTAGGGTTGTGTTCATATCTCCTGCCAAGGAAGTCATCCCTCTGTCATATAAATTAGAATTTGATACCACAAATAATATTGTAGAGTATGAGGCCTTACTGCTGGGATTAAGGGATGAAAAGGAAATGGGGATTGATAAACTTGTTTTTTTTTAGATTCAAAGTTGATTATTCATCTAATCAGAAATATGTATTAGACAAAACATCAAATATTGAAGAAGTACAAAAATGAGGTATGGGACCTTATTGAATACTTTCTTCTAGCTTTTAATATAACATTTGTCCAGAGAAGTTTGAACCAACAAGATGATTATTTAGCCCTGGCAGCTAGAAATTTCAAAACTCCTATGTTTTCAAATATGAGATATGAAATTGAAGTAAGGAATAGGCCTTCTATTCCAGATAATATCAAATATTGGTAGGTTTTCAATGATGATCAAGAATTGAAGAGATTTTTAGAGACTGTTGGTGAGTTTTCTATAATCTCTATTGATCAGGAAAATGAAGATGAGGATGCATAAATTAAATTTTATTTTCCATTTCAGAATAAAATTGCAGGTCACAAGATTGTATAGTTAAAGACAAACCATTTACCAAAAGGTCTTGTTCCCCTTGAAAGGTTGTTCGACCATAATGATGTATCTAAGAAGTATGTTGTTCAAAGTCAAGAAACAAAGGTTGTTGATTACAATATCAGTTATGATTCAAACCCAAATATTGTAAATTTATGTAAATCTTTGTCTGAAAAATAGAAGGAGAGGTATGTCAGCTTATTGAAATAATTTTCTGATGTGTTTTCTTGGTCTTATGAAGACCTTAAATTTTTTTATACAAAAGTAATGCAACATAAGATCCATCTGAAAGCAGGATCTAAGCCTTTTAAGAATAAAATGAGGCATTTCAATCCTATGTTGTTTCTTATAATTGAAAAAGAGGTGAATAAACTGCTTGATACCAAGATATTAGTACCTCTCAAATACTCAGATTGGGTGGCTAATCTTGTTCATGTTAGGAAAAATAATGGTGAGATAAGGTTGTGTGTAGATTTTAGGAATTTGAACATATTTTCTCTGAAAGAAAAATATCCATTGCCCAATATGGATCATATTCTGCAGAAAGTAGTGGGTGCTCAAAAGATCTTCTTCCTAGATGGATACTTCAAATATAATAAAATATTAGTTTTTGAAGAAGACAAGAAGAAGACTGCTTTCACTACTTCTTGGGGAACTTTCACGTATAACAATATGCCCTTTGGTTTGATGAATACAGGGGCAACTTTTCAGAGGGACATGGACATTGTATTTGTGGGCGAAACAGATAAGTTCATGGTAATTTATTTAGATGTTATTATTTTTTTCTCAAAATCTAATGATGAGCACCTATAACACCTCAAGCAGACATTTGAAAAGTGCACGCGATATGGCATATCATTAAATCCAAATAAATCTCACTTTGTCATTCATGAAGGTAAGATCCTAGGGAATATTGTATCTACAAGAGGAATCAAGATAGATCCTGAGAGGGTGGAGGCCATTCAGAAGATTGACATTCCAAGGAACAAAAAGGAAATACAATCCTTCATATGGAGAATGAATTTTTTAAGGAGGTTCATACCCAATTTTTCTGAAATCATAAATCTCATTACCAATATGTTGAAAAAATATGCGAAAATCAAATGGGAATCGGAAGCAAAGTCTTCTTTTGATAAGATAAATAAATCCTTAATTGAAGCTCCAGTGTATGATTTTCTCATTTTCATCTGAAGATAAGCTTATGCATTGGTTAATGCATTGAAATCCTTCAGGGTGTATGTGTTGCAGCATGAAATAATTTCTTGTGTATTGAATAGTGTTGTGAAATAAATTCACTTCAATCATATAGTGAAGGAAATATGGGGAAATGGATAACCAAGATCTTGGAATACAATTTTGTCATAAAACCTACTAAACTGATCAAAGGACAGGGTCTTGCCAAATACTTACTGGCTCAAATCATAAAGTTCTTGGTTTGCATCACATTTTTAGTCAATCAAATAAGTCAATATTGCAGGCTAAAGGATCAGGCCTTCAGGTTATGGACATTTATCTTTCTTCACCTTGGTATAAAGATATTGTTTACTTTTTGCAAAATATCCAAGATCCTCCTAATTTTGACAAATCTAAAATTAGATCTTTGAAACTCAAATCTGTCAAATATTGTATAGTTAAACAATAATGGTTTTGGAGAGACCCTAATGGAATTCTACTGAAATGTGTTGATGAGGGATAAAGAAAAAAAATTCTGACATATTTTCATAAATTATTTTGCGGCGGACATCATCATTGGAAAGCTACAACTTTCATGATCCTAAGGGCCGGATACTATTGGCCCGTATTTTTTTCTAAAGTATTTACATAGGTTAGATCATGTGAGCAATTCCAGAAGTTTATAGGAACACAAAAAATTCTATCGCTTCCCATGAAACCTGTAATTGCAAATGGACCTTTTTAGTAGTGGAGCCTGGATTTCATGGGAGAGATCCACCCACCTTCTTTTGGACAACATAGGTGGATTCTTACAGCCATAGATTATTTTACAAAATGGATTGAGGTTTTCCCTACAAGGAATGCCACATATAAGGTCATCATGAGTTTTCTTGAAGGAAATATTTTCTCAAGATTTGGATGTCCCATAAAACTTGTTACCGATCACGCTCATGCATTCAAGTCTGCTTCCATGATTCAATTTTGTGGAAAATACAATGTTGAGTTGGCACATCACACCCCATATTAACCTTAGGGAAATGGATTAGCAGAGTCTTCCAATAAAAGTCTTGTCATAATCATGAAGAAATTGTTAACAGGAAATAAAGGTCTTGGGATTCTAACTTGAAATTTTCCTTATGGGATGATAGAATCAGTACTAAGAAATCTATTGGGACTTCACCTTTTCAACTGGTCTATGGGACAGATGCAATCTTTCAAACTCAACTTGGTTTGCCAGTATTAAAATTTATGAGAATTAGAAGAACCAAATGATATTCAAAGGATAATTTTCCAAATAATTGAAGTTATACAATAGAGTGAAAAGTTTAATGAAGAGTCTAAAGTCTATTATAGTAAAGTTAAGGCAACATTTGACAAAAAGACCAAAAAAGGCAATTTTAAAGCATGGGATCTTGTGTTGAGGTGGGATGCCAGAAGAGAGGAAAAATATAAGAATGGTAATTTTGACAATTTATGGTTTATTCCTTTCAAAATAGCCAAGGTACCGAATAAAAACACTTTCATCTTGCACAATTTGGATGATACTGAAATTTTTGGTGGCCCAATAAATGGGTGATTTCTAAAACACTACTTCTTTAAGCAAACCAGAATTTCTAGTTTGTATATAGCTTTGTTTTGATTTGGTGTGATTAATGGATTAGAGAAAATAAGACTCCATTTCCCAATGGAAGTACTGGTGTGTAATTATTTTTCTTTATAGTTAAAGATGCAGTGTGGTTGGTTGGTGAATAAGCAATGATTAATGTGAAGGAACGGGGCAAGACTATGAGTAACAATTTATGACAGGATGAAAATATGAAAAGACATTGGTCTACATATTCTTAATGTTTCATCATGAAACATTATCCCTAGAAGGAGCTAGTGTTATTCCTTGAATTTGGCTTGACTTGTTATTCACCATTATCCTCTCCTGACATCTTGTTGTTGCCTAGTTTTCCCTTTTGACTCATTTCTTCTACACCTTATGGTGTGTTTTTATTTTTTTCTTTAGTATTTTTTTCATGCATTGGTGAGATTAAGTTTGAATTAATATTCTTAGAGAATCTCCCATCATGATTAAGATCCATTTCTTGTTTAAATTTTAAAATTTTTAATTAAAGGAAGGAATTACAAGAATATTGTTATTCTTGTAGCACCTGAAATCATTGTTATTTTAAATGTGCCAAATCTCGAAAGATCGTGTCAGCAATTTCCTAAGATCATGAAGAAGGATCGGGCACTATTGATGATTCTAATCAAATCATGACATGATATTGGGTAATGATTCAAAGAGATCAGGTTTTGTACTTGTCAATTCTACATAAAATCGAGGGTTTCGGGTCACAATATCAAACATAAGAATTTATGATTCAATTCGTGGTATCTTTGTAGTGGATTAACTATGTTTTGCAGGTAAAGAAACTTCTTCATACCATTCAACATCTCAGAAGTTCCCAGAACACATATTACCCAAAACCCTAGCATCTGCAGGTTAACAGAAATCACAACCAGTATAATGGCTCCCAAGAAAGGTTGAAAGGTTACTCGATTAGAGTCAAAAAGGTCAGAATTGTTGGAAGCCTATCATGAAATGATGAAGAAATTCAAAAATGTAGGATGGTATGAGTTTTTTTCTTTATTTCAGGGTCACCATGAAAATATTTCCATGTTTTTAACTCAAAACTTCGATGGATATGAGAAAGTTATTGTAAATGTGTTGATAAGAGTTACTAAGAATTCCATTGTAGTTGCATGTAATTTTTTATTATATGTACAAAGATGGTGGAAAAAAGACAAGTTTCCTGTTGATCTAGCTAATCAGTTTCTAGTTCCAGAACACCATGACCTAGATTGGAGCCAGGTTATTCCACTTAAATAGTTAAAGGTAGAATGGATTAACGTTTTGACAATAATTCACAGGTACATTACTTGTGAAGGAAGATTTTCAATTATTCATTGTTATCATGTATGCATGTTAATGCATGTAAGTGGTGATCTTCCTTTGAGATTGTCTTTTATCTATTAAAGAGTTTAACAAAAATTTCTAAGAGAATTCAAACTCATCCTCAATCTGTTGGTAAGAGTTTGTTTCACCAAGGGTTCATCAAAAATTTGGTCCTATATTCATTAAGAGAACTCCAACTATCATGGAACCAGTTGCGTGATTCATTGGATCTTAAGAACATGTGCCTAAAAAGACAAATGTTTCAAAAAATAAATCTTCAGGTTCCAAAACGAGAAAGGAAGTTTCTAAAGGGCCTACAAAATCAAGAGGAAATTTCCCTATAGCTACAAGAACCAGATCTCAGAAAAGGAAGCTCTGGATTCAACCAAAAACTAAGATCAAACCACAGAGTGAAACCCCTACTCCAGGATACGAGTCCAAAGGTGTTAACAAAGTATATAACAAAAGAGCAACAAGTAAAAAAATGAACATTCATTAGAGAGACATGATGAACCTATAGCAGAGATTAAGGATAAGAAATGAAGTATGAAAGGAATAGGAAAAAAAATACTAGATTATAAAAGAATACCTAAAACCAGGGAAACTAACAAAGTTAGGTTCAATTCTAAATCCTTATTCAATCCTTCTCTTAAGAAGAAGAATTTGATTATCCTTGATTATGATACAATGGAGGAGACTAAGGAAGAAAAGGAACAGTCACAAGTAACTGTTTCAGAAAAATTTGAAGCTAAGGTGAAAGTGGATCCAACCTATGAGATGTCAGATCCAAATACAGCAGGAGCCCGAATTTTAGAGGATTTGTGACTGAGGGGATGACCATGGATTCATATTCAAATGTACAAAGATATGAATTCAGAGATATAAATCCTAATAGATCTATAGCTCTAAATAAGCCTACAATTGAGGAAATTTATGAGAAATGCAAAGAGCAAGTAAACAATCAATCAAAGAAAAAAATCAAGAAGTTGCAAAGAAACTGGAGAAAGAGAAACCAAAACTGGAACATTGGAATGTTGAGCTCCTTGAAAAGGTACAAAAACTAAAAGATAAAAATAAGATGAAAATAGAACAATTCAGAAAATTGAGAAAAATATCAAACTCTACTGGCACAATGTTGTTCTCAAGACCAAGATAAAGAAAGAGAATAATAGAGGTCCTTCTTCATCTTCACAATAAAATTTC
>ML828507.1:27122-48279 GCA_009831015.1 Picea engelmannii | reverse complement strand
ATTGATACCTTCATGAGATACAATAGGACCCAAATATTCCACTTCCTAAACTCCAAAGGCACACTTGGAAGAATTTGCATATAGTTGTTGCATATCTAAGGAAGGGTTTGAAAATACAATTCATCAAGATTTGAAATGTTGAAGGTGCATTAGTAAGGCCAATCGACATCACTAAGAACTCATAATGACCTTCAAGTGTTCTAAAGGTTTTTTTTGGAATTTCTTCTTACCTCATTTTAATTTTATGATATCTAGAATGGAGATCCAACTTGGTAAAGAAAATTTCTCATTGTAATCCATATAATAATTCATCAATGACAAGAACAAGAAACTTATCTTTATTGGTGATTTTTTTTATCTCTCTATAATCTGAATACATATGCCATGAACCTTCCTTTTTCTGAACCATCACCACTGGTGAAGATAAAAAATTTGGGGTAGGTTGAATGATCCCAACCTCTACCATTTCTTGAACCATATGTTCAATCTCACTCTTTTATGAATATGGGTACCTATAAGGCATAATGTTAGGTGGTATGCTTCTGATTTGCAAATGAATATCATGGTCATGATATCGAGTAGGTGGAAGACCCTTAAGCATCTCTCTAAATACCTTGGAATGATTGTTAATAACGTTTTGGAGATCCATGAGAGTAGAGGGTCTAGATGTTTGAGCATCTAGTGAGCAAAATTATGAAATTACACCATGGTGTCCATTTTTTAGTAATTGTTTCATGTTCTTAGAGCTTATCACTTTAGAGGGTCTCCCTTGGATACCTTCGAGTTTAGTTTCCTTTCCTTTTCAAGAAAATCTCATGAAAAGTTCAAGAAAATTAAGAGCCATTGTTTCCTGATCATTGTAACCATTAGACCCCTAACACAACTTTAGAACCACCCATTTGGATTGAAATCATGGGAATATCCAATAAATACTCCCCCATATCAATCTTAAATACTATGGAACTCCCCTAAATAGTTTATGGTGCCTCCATATGCAATCATTACTTGAAAATCTATTGTTGGATATATAAACCAATTGAGATTTTTTTCTAATTTACAATTGATGAAGTTATGGGTACTACTAGATTCAATCAACACTATTAGATTTTTATGTTTGATATATCCTTATATATTGAGGATTTGTAGAGTACTAAAGTGCATGATAAGATATGGATGGAGTAGTCTCTTCTAGTTCTAGATATTGTGATGGTTCCAATTCTTGATCTTATTCCTCTCATCGCATTTATTCCCCTTACTATACTTGCTATCACAAATGAAATATAGTCCCTTTTCTCCTCTTTCATCCATTTTTTGAGGTGTCAACCTTGTAGGTTGAGTGAGGTTAGGAGAGGGAACATGGTGATCTCTATAGTTGTTTGTGTACACCCTTATAGTACCTATATTTTTACTTTCAACTTTCCTTGCCACACTGAAAGCATGCTTTAGGGATTTAAGTTTGAAGAGATGCACCTCGTATTGAAATTCTCTCCTTTATAGTGCCCATAAAGAGATCTAACAAATTATCCTGTGGAATGTTGTTTACCCTAAGACTCAATTTTTAGAATTGTTGGATGTTCTCTATAGACATATTTTCCATACATTATAAATTGACTAAATAATGTGTTTCTCTTACTATCCCCATGATGTGTTATCAATTCATCTGTAAAAATGAACCAAGAGATCATATAATCTTTTTTTCATTCATAAAGCCATTGATACCAAACAAATTGATCAGATTCTAAATACAAGGATGCAAGAGTTACCTTTTGTAAAGTTGGAACTTGGTGTAGATCAAATAATTCACCCATCTAGAATATCGATGTTATAGGATCTTTACCATCAAATTTCGTCACATCAATCTTGGGAACTAAGCAGTTCCTTGGTGTCGATGTGAACCCATGATGATGTGGATCTTGGAGTGATGAATAATCATGATTATGGGACTCAATATTCATGTTCTCCACATTTGTTAAAATATTACCCATATGTGACTAGGGTTCAACAAATCTTTTATCCTTATTTTCAATATTTCCTTTCATCCCGGTATCACCTTTAGGATTCCTCTCATCTAGGGTATGTAAGAGTATGGAATTTTGTAATCGTTCAATACTTTGATCCATGGAATTTTGTAATTGTTCTATCTTTTGATTCATTTAATTTTTAATTAATTATTTCAATTGTGCCAAATCAACCTTTTTCAACACGGTATCACCCATTTCATTAAAGTGGTTCATTAATAGGGATACTTGGTACCCTAAGTCTTCACCTTCATGCACTATGCATGAGTTCTCTAGAGGTTTATAAGGAGTATAAATTTTTTCAAAACCCTTTTCCATGTGAGAAAATAATAATACTCCTCTTTTTTCTTTTATCACAATTTTTTGAATCACCAAAATCAATTCTTTCAATCAAAATTTATGCTAATTTCAAGTTAACATACCTTTAAAAACCCTGGTTCGTAGACTGTTTTGTTGGTCATCCTTTCTCCTTAAATATTTGTAAAGTTTTGGCTCATATGAGTTTGAAATTTTTATTTGTAGTAGCCTAATATGTGTACTCTTAAATTCCATAGGTTTTACCAAATTTCAATGTGCCAAGTGAAATTTATGGTAAATTTCCCAAAACGTGTTGTTTTTGTCCCTTTCAAGAGAAAGAACTTGTAAGGCCTACCACATGTATGATTTTTCATATATATATATATATGAAATTTGGATCTGAAATGATATATATTATTTTTTATGGAATTTGTTTTCCTCAATTTGAACTTTTTTATCTTTATATATGACATTTTTACCAACAACACCTATTTGAGACTAGTTTCAGGACTAGTAAAAAACACTAATTTCCACGTGTATTTCCAAACTTTTAGTGAACGAGACCCTAAATTTTTTAATTCACAAGGTCTCCTCAATATCCAAAAAAAATCACTATTTCAATTCTCCCCCCAAAAAAAAGGTTAGTGAAAATACCAAGTTGACTTGTTTGAGACTAATTTCATGACTAGTCAAAAACCCTAATTTCTATGGGCTATATCTATGAAAATATAGTGAACCTCTAGAATATTCTTGAAATTCCTCATGTGACTATACCCACATGTGTGATTAATGGAGGCTAAAATGGAATCCACTCGTTACCATGGTAGTCAACAAGTCAAAACAACTTTTGGGAGGCATAAATTTTGCATATGAATTACGACTGAGGTGATTTTTGAACTATTGAAAAAATATCAATTTCTAGAACAATGTCTAAGGGTTGGGAGATACAATCAATTCTTAGCTATATATAGAAGGTTCATGACCCAAAAATGTTTCATTATATACCTCAAACTAGATCTAGAAGGTGCATGACCCCAAATATCCAAAGTGGGACCCACCACTAAAATGGGCCCTACAAGTCAATTCCTCGAATGTTTCCACCCATAAAGTACCAAGATAGATGGAAAATTATATAATGATCCATTTTGGAATATACCTACCCATTTAGGGAGGATTTTGGTCCCCATAATATTTTACTAAATGAGGCAAGGAAATGTTTCCTCTACTTTCTCCCCAGAGTACCATTTTTCCTTGCATAGAAGTTGTCCTTTCATCCCTATATGTCAGAGGTCATGTTTTCCATGTCTGATAGTCATAGACTTATTTTGAAAAAATGTATCTTCTTCAAACTTTTCCTAAGATTTTGGTGCTAAATCCTCTATGGTAGGTGGTACCTACTCCTCGGTTTCCTAATCCAACTTGGAAGGCTCATAGAGTTTCAGATTTTCCACATTCACTACTGAGTAAATGTGCATATATGGGGGTAGACTGATTCTATAGGCATTATCATCCACCTTCTCTAATACCTCAAAAGGACCATATGTAGAGGCTCTATATTCTTACCAGGAACCTATATACTTTCTTTGTTTAGATGCAAGAAAACTCTATCTCCCACCGTGCACTTTTTCTTAGCGATGTGATGATCATATCAGACCTTATACATTTCCTATGACTTATTCAATGTCTCTTGTAATTTCAAATGGATCCACCTAATATTTTCAAAACAATTCTCTACTTTCAATGTTTCTTCTATTATGTCTTATATCACTCCTTGTTGTCCATATACGACATCTAAGGGTGAAGGTGGAAAATACCCAAAGCAAGTTTTGAAAGGGAATTTACCAGTAGAAGTTTGGACCACAATATTATAAGAGGGTTGAATATACATTATTTTTTCATAATGTGTCTTTGGATGCTTCTTATTGTAACCCCTCAAAATTTCAACCAATGTCTTGTTGACTACTTATGTATACCCATATGTCTGTGGATGGAAAGTTGTACATATCTTCAACTTGTTGTCCATATTCTCCCAAAGTGTAGTCCAAAAGGCACTAAGAAATAAGATATCCTCATTTAAGATGATGCTCCTTGGTATCCCAAAGTGCATCCAGACCTATTCAAAGAACATTTTTTCTACTCATTGTCCTTTTATGGTATTTTTACAAGGCATAAGAATCCACATCTTACCAAACCTTTCAAATACCAAAAATAGATAGTCATGTCCCTTCTTGTTGGCAAACCACCCACAAAAACCATGGAAATTATTTCCCAAGGTCAAGTGGGTATAGGTAAGGGATGGTATAAACATTTATTTTTGTTATTGTACTTTCTAGTACAACAAATTATGCTTACTATAATGTATTGAGCTACATCTTCTTGCATTATGTTTCAATACAAATACCTTTGTAAGTTATCAACTATCTTCCCGACACCAAAATGTCCTACAAGCTTGGAGATATGACCCTCTCTAATTAGGTGAAATAATTCACCTTTGGGTACATAGAGCTTGTCTATCTTGTCTATATTGTAGAGAAACCCATTCTTTAGATGATATCCATCCTTACAATCACCTTCTTCTACATGAATTCGGCCCTGTAACAGCTAAAAAACCTATTTAAAATCCTCATCTTCTGTGTATTCCTCTTTGTATGTATCATGGGTAAAATATTCTATGTGCATAATATTTCCAAAATATATAATATTGGATCTGGGTTTCCTTAAAAGCATCCCTACCAACTTCTTAGTACTTCCCTTCTTATATTTGATGATAGATGAAATTGCTATAGAAACCCCATCCAATTGTAATGTTTGGTATATTGAATCTTACTCTAGGCCTACAAATACTACGATGGTTGGTAATCAATGTGGATAATGGTTTCCTTTCCCATTAGATATTGTTTCCACTTATTAACATCTTGAACCAGGGCATAGATTTCCTTATCATGTGTAGGGTGGTTGAGGACTCCTCAATGAAACATTTTAGAATGATAGCATACCAGGTTACCTCCTTACATCAAGACCTCTCCCATAGTATATCCACTTGCATACATCTCTACTTCAAAAGGCTTATGCAAGTTAGGAAATGCAAGAGTTGTTGCTTGACTTATCTTCTCTTTCAACTCATTGAAATATTTCTACAAATTCTTTCCCCATTCGAAACTCGTACCACTGGCTATTATGGCATGGAGTGTTGTAGCTACCACTAAAAAAATGTGTTATGGAATTCCATAGGTATTTATCTTCCCAAAAAATATCCTAAATCTAGTGAAATTAATAGGACTGGTCACTTAATAATGGCCTCCAACTTCATGATTGTTGAGAAAAAAACTCACATTTGTTAAGGTTAGCTAATAGTTGATACTTTTTATGACTCTCTAACACCTGCATAAGATGTGATATGTTCTCTTCCTAGGTAGAGTTATAAACCAATATGTCATCTAAATAAACAATTACAAATGAATCTAAAATGGACACAATACATCATTGATCAATTGCATAAATGTAGTTGGTCCATTACATAAACCAAAAGGCATTACCAGCCATTCATATAGACCTTTCCTTATCTTGAAGGCAGTCTTCTACGTTCCTTCTTCTTTAAATTGTACCTGGTGGTATCCCAATTTGATATCCAACTTGGGGAAGTAATTGACAACAACTTATCTAAGAAATCATCAATACTAGGAAGAGGGTATTGGTTCTTGAGAGTGTTCTTGTTCAAATATATGTTGTCGATACACATTCACCAAGTCCCATCCTTCTTAGGTACTATGATGATATGTGACTGATAAGGTGAGGTGCTTGTTTGAATTACTCCCTACTCCAACAATTGTTGCAACTATTTGTTCACTTCATATTCCTCCAAGATAGACTTTCGATACAATCCAATATTTGGCAATGGAGAGTCAGGAAACAGTTGTATCTCATGCTCCACTTCCCTCATAGGTTGTATCTATTTGGGATACTAGAACACTCCTATGTATTCTTGCAACAACTTCTCCAACTAATGTTTCTTATTTTTGGGACATTCCTCCAAGGATGCCTCCAAGGATGCCTATACTAGGTTAGACATATGCTTTTCTATGAACATGTTGAGCCAGTTCTAGGTGGAACCTAGACAAGAGCATTGGGTGGCTGCAAAGAATATCTTGAGATATATTCATGGGACGATAATGTATGGTTTGAGATATGCCTCAAATAGTGAAGTAAAGTTGCATGGATTTACCGATTCAGATTGGGTTGGGAGTGTAGAAGATAGAAAGAGTACTTTTGGACTATGTTTCAATTTGGGTTCTCCTATGATTTCATGAGTTAGTAGAAAACATAAGTATGTTGCACTCAACACTGTGGAAGAAGAATATATTGCATCTAGTGATTCTTGTACGAAAGCAGTGTGGCTCTATAAGATGTTTTCTAGATTGATCAGGTGCAAGATTCAACCGTGATATATTGTGATAACCATAGTTTTGTGAAGATCTCAGAGAACCCAATGTTCCATGATAGGTCGAAGAACATTGAGATCAAGTATTATTTTCTTTGTGATAAAGTCCATAGGGGAGAAGTGGTTCTCTAGTATATCTCCACTAATGAACAGATTGTCGATATTTTTATGAAGCCTTTGTCCAAGATAAATTTTTAATACTTGAGGGACAAGCTAGGGCTAATGGAGATTGATCCCTTGGTTGAAAGGGAGGAGATGACTTCCTCGATTGGGAGGGAGCTCTGATATGTGGCATCATGGACTATCAATGAGTTGTGGATCTGTATCATGCTAGTACAAGTTAGATATGATGCTTGCATAATGTTAGATATTATCATGCTAGTACAACTCATATATGATACAAATGGTTAGAGTTTTTGATACAGTGGCCTGAGGATCATCGTGATAGTACATCTTAGAGGTGGAAATACAACTTAGAGATGATTCTTGCATCATGCTAGTTATGATCATGCTATTATAGCTTAGAGATGATGTTGGTGAGCCACATCATGCTAGATATGGCCATGCGAGTACAACTTAGATATGATGTATTGACATCATGCTAGATATGTCATGCTAGTACAGCTTAGAGATGAACATATAGCTTAGAGATGATGCAGGGGGCTCATGTCATGCTAGATATGATCATGCATTTATAGCTTAGAGGTGGAATACAACTTAGATATGATGTATTGGCATCATGCTAGATATGTCATGATAGTACAACTTAGAGATGATCATATAGCTTAGATATGACACAATGATTCATTGATCTACATCATGCGAGTACAACTTAGAGGTGGTATACAACTTAGATATGATGCATTGGCATCATGATAGTATGACTTAGAGATGATGTAGATGATACTCTGGATCATGACAGTACAACTTAGATATGATGCATGTGCATCATGCTAGTACGGCTTAGAGGTGATGCAGTTGACGACATTGTTGATGCAAGGTGATATCAGATGATATGATTTGATTTCTATGGAGATTGTATGTCTCTGGACAGTAGTTGTATGCTACTGTGGTGGATTTGATCCACTGGTAGTGATTGTATGTCACTGGTTATTAGTTGTGTGCTACTAGGAGTGGTTGTGTACCGTTGGATAGTAGTTGTATGCTACTATGGATAGACACAGTTGTGTTCTATTGGATGTAATTGTTTTGTTTTCCATGGAGACTATCTATATGGATTGTGATTATGGTGCTTGTGATTTGATCATGAGATAGCATGTGTGGCTATGATGATGCTACCAGTTGAATGGTATTTTTGTTCTCAAGACCATTTCCTTTAATACCTCCCTAGCTAGGAGGGAGTGTTGATATTACAGTATATGTGGGAGGTATTAACCTCTATGTGTAACCTTTGATGAGACTAGAATATTCTATTAAGCAAGAGAAACCCTAAATAGTTGGTTAATAACCCTAGAAGACAAGTCGGCTCAAGAGAATAATTTATATTAAGTTATTAGCCTCCAAGAGAAGAATTTGTCCTAGTTAAGTGACTTGGAGGACTATAAATAGAGGGATATTGAGCTCATTTGTACTCACTCATTCTCATAACTGCATAAGGACTAGTAGTGTGCATGAATGAAGGATAGTTGCAGTTGTTGCAGTAGTGACTTGGTCTTTGCTTATGGTTTGGACTTTTTTCTTTGTACGCTAGCTTTGGAGAGAGGTATGCTACCTTGCTTGGATATTGGTTCTAGTGATTTCTTTCGGAATTACTTTTTCTGTCAAGTATAAGGTGCTCGGGGGTGGCCTTTATGCCTATGGTTGGGTGAAAATATAGTGATATTATCTATGGTGAAACGAGAACACCTATTGTTTTAACATCAATCTGGTAAAACAACCAATGGTACGATTATAAAAGGAATCATCAAAGATTACAAATTTTCATATATTGGACCTATGTCTTTATTATTAATCCATGTGAGACTGGGATGAAGTATTCATTTCTATTTGATACAATATCTATCATAAACTAGATATATTTTGTTCCTTTACAGGTTATCTAGGAGGTGTTATATTGTTGAATTCACATATTGTGTTTGGTCCATACACTTGCATTTTATATTTGTTGGATTCATTGTCTAATGCCTATTTAAATCATCCTTCTTCATATCAATTTTCCAGAGACTTCCTCACTCACTGTTACATCTGAGATTCATTGTGTTTTCTCATTTCCTCTATCTATCATATTTAGCCTTTATGCTCTGTTGGATGAGACTCCATCCCCAATGGATTAGGCCTCTGATCTGAGGGATTTACATACCTTTATTCCAATTATAAACCATTTAATTCTTAATCCTTGTCTACCCTATTTTAACCTATTTACCATAAAATATGGCACCTGTGCTTAATTGTTAGAATTGTTTTTTAGTGACAATGGACATCTAGTGTTCTTAAATCATATGAGACAGCCCTCTCTAGTCCAAGAGCCAACTTTTGGCCTAAATTTGGTTTAAGTATGTCTTGGCGTGGTTTCTAAGCACCTAGGAACCATCTCAAGTTACAAAAATGTGCACCCATTTTTTTTAATATACTTGTAAACTTGTATATAAATCAATCTTGGAAATCAGTTGTGTGTATTTGAAAAGCCACAATATGACAACATTAATCCTTTGACATCAATGAAAATAATTCCAAAAATCTCCCCCTTTTTCATTGATGGAAATATTGCAATGAAACACATAGTCCACCAAACATAGAAATGAATTTCCCCTTGTCTGCATCTCTCCCCCTATCTGTAACTGTCCCCTTGTCTGCATCTCTCCCCCTATCTGTAACTATGCCCTTGTCTTTAACTCTCCCCTTGTATGCAACTCTCCCCATTTGAAATCAATGGAAAATGGATTCTCCCCCTAATATTGTGCTTATCCTTATGCACTTAGTGATACGATGGATATTACTCCTAGTTTATGTCTGAGATATTCAAATGTCTCCTTGAGAAGGGGTTTTGTGAAGATATCCACAATTCGTTCTTTGGTGACAATATATTCCAACTTGAAATTATGTTCTTCTACTTGTTCTCTTAAGAATTGATACTTGATTGGAATATGCTTTGTTTTTTAGTGCATAACATAATTCTTTGAAATATTTATTTCACTTGTGTTGTAAAAAATTCTTGATATTGGATGATGATATTCTACCTTAATATCTCTCAATGTTTTCTTCATCCAAAGGACTTGTGTGCAACATGATGTTGTTACTATATACCTTGCCTCTACCATGGATAAAGAAAATACATGTTTTTTTCTTGCTCAACTAAGACACTAGACTATTGCCTAGAAAGAATGCTCCTCCACTTGTAGTTTTCCTATCATTAACACTTCCTTCCCAATCCACATCCATATATGGTGTTAGTGTAAAATATTCACCTCTTGAGTAGCACAATCTGAAGTCTAATGTTTCCTTTAGATATTTGAAGTATTTTTGTTGCTTGTAAATTATGCAACCAATCTTATTTCTTGCATAATGTTCGACCTTAATGCCATCACATATAGTAGGATACCAATCATTGACCTATACAATGTTTGATTTTCTTCCAGAGATTCATAATCTTTGATCAATTTACAACCTGTGAGAATGGGTGTGTTGACTGGTGCACAATCTTCCATTCTGAATTTCTTCAATTTTCTCTTAAGAAAACTCAACTTAGAGGAAAACAAATTACATAGTACATGGTTTCCCCCCTTTAATTTTTTCTAACTAAAAAAACTTCTCAAGCACAGTACAACAAAAATCCTGAAGAAGTATGAACATTGTCACCAACACCTCAAAATAATCAGTCTTTATCAATCCAGACAGTTTTTGTATCCAACATAAGCATTAGGACATATCCTACAACAATTGAACATGGTTATGTTGGTCTCAACAAATCCAAGTACATTCAACAAGAAATAATCAAGTCAACAAGAGGACATCAGTTGGGTTCACATATAAAAAAAATTAAGTATTCCCTCCCAAGGGATCAATAATTAGCAGCAACGGTTCTTGTCGAAAATTCCAGATGATGGAAAATCAAGTCGAAACTCAATCATCAAATACTCAGTCGAAACTCCAACCGAATGTCATGTCGGTCCAATCCTCAATCGACCACTTCCAAGGAGATCATCAATAAGTAAGAGGAATGTTTCATGACTATACATATGATGATACATAATGATATGAAGACCTCAAACATCTAGTCAAATGATTCCACAACCATCCATCAATCTAACCAAAATCTATCATGGTATTCGACATCGGTCCACAATTATATCTTTAATGTCTCTTTTCCAAATATCTAAAAGCATGCTTTCCATTCCTTCGATTTTTATGGTGAGGATGATGACAAGGAACATATTTTTGTGTTGGATGACAAGAGAAAGAAAGCTCAAGTTCAGGTTCACTTACATGATTAGATCAACCTAACATATTGAAAACAATTTCATATCTAATAGCATGCTCAAATTCTAGCATGTGAGGAACATGAAACTCATCAATCATTTCAACACAATCAACAATAGGTTTCTCTTATAGGATACCAATCTAAACTCCACCTGCAACAAATAAAATTCCCTAGTTGTAGAAAGGCCATGTGTAGGTAGAGAGACAACATTAACATCATATCCAAGACCAGTCGTAATGAATGGAGACATTTGGAAATTGATGATAGTATCTAAGGTTTCAATACTCTTTTAAAACTTCAAGCTTCTATTCAACGCAATAGTTTTTTTCTCCAATTCCTTTCTTAAGGAAACAATTTGAGAATCTAGCTTTTCACAATTTTCTTCCTTTTAATTCAACTAGATTCTCACTACTTCTTATATCCCCATTGTCTCTTCTAATTGAACCTTTAGATTCATGAAAGTTTTTTTTTCTTCAAGGATTTGTGACATTTTGGATTTTGAATCACGATCCTCTTCTTCATATATTTGTTGTTGCTCCTTTTGTTTCAATTTTTGTGTCTAAGATTCTTGATTTCACTTAAGGAACACAAGTTCTTATTCAATATCCACTTCTCCATCCATTTCGTAATTTTCCTCTTCTTTTGAATCCATCGTTTCTTTCCCTTTGTCTTCGTCAATCTTTATTTTGATTTCCATAAAGAGAGTTTCTTCTTTATCACTATCGAAATTGCTTCCATTGCTTGTTGTGTTGATGGTGTTTGTTCCCTTTCTTTATGTTATGGTATTATTCATCATCACTACTTCCATCCTTTTCATATGGACACTTAGCATAAAAAAATTATACTTTTTCCACAATTAAATCATTTAAAGGGTAGCTTACCTTTGTATTTGTCAGATCCCTTTTTGAGTTTTCTCACAAAATGTGCTTCCTCTGCATTTGATTCATTATATAAGATATCGCTTGATTCATGCTCTCTTTTCATTATATTCTTTGAATAGTTGAAGGTTGATTGTTTCTTTGATGTCTTTCTTTCTTTGTCCTCATTTCACATGTCATGAGGATCCCATGCAATTCATATATTGTTAAAGAATAAAGATCCTTCATTTCTTCAATGGAGAATATTTTAGCATCAAATCTTAATGTGGCTGACCTTAACACCTAAATTTGTACAATCATCAGTTCTTCAACCTTTTCACCAAGTCCTTTGATGATGTTGACAATTTTGTCCACATGAATGAGATAGGCTACAAAATTTTCTTCGTCTTTCATTTTCAAACTCTCGAATTTCCTTCTATGAGTTTGGATATTTTCCTTCCTAACCTTGACATCTCCTTCATAGGTATTTTGAAGCTTGTACCAAATTTATTTTGTTGATTGACAATGCATCACCTTGACAAATTTAGATTCTAATAGATCACACAAGATGGCATTCATGGCTTTTGCATTATTGTCACTATGATTCTTCCCGACCAAAATTGTTGGTGGAGTTGTTGGGGTTGTATAACTAGTCACGAATGATTTCCAAATATAAAACCCAAGATCCATTAGATATTTTGTCACCATTATGTTCCATAATGCACAATTTTAATTTATTTCAAACAATGGAGATCTATTTGTGGAGAAACCTTCCTGACCGGTCATGTGTGCTCCCAAGATCTACCTTCCAACGGTTAAATGGTTTCTTAAGGAACCTGCTCTGATACCAATTGTTGAGGACATAATTATATTAATTGGGGGGATTGAATTAGTATAATTCATTTTTTTTACTCTTTCAAACATTCATCAACCATTATAAAATAATCAAATATGATATCTATTAACTGCACAACATGGAACACAAGATTTATGTGGAAACCTTTGAGGAGAAAACCAAAAAAAAAAAATTGTATAATTCTTTGTAAACCTTCCTTAACTTTAACAATAAGATACTATCATTTTCATCAAACGTTTCTTTAGTCTCACAAGACTAGTTTTGGATTAGTCAACAACCCTAACTTGAAATAATCATAACTTTGTACCTATAATGAATAAAGATCTTAAACTGATATACAATTTTATTCAATTTGTTTTATGCAATTCCTCCAGGTGTCACTACTTGGAACCTCTCAAAAAAGAATTTATAGAAAAAATGGCACACCTTGCTGAATTATGGCTTATTCTAGAGAGAGACATTGTAGAGTGTGCCCCGCACGGAATATTTGTTGAATTGATATGAAAATGTTACAAAAACTAATAAAGACGTTACTATAACTAACACATTTTTTCTTACTGAATTTGGATCTATTATGAATAAGTTATGACGTTTTTACCCGAAACACCTTTTTTTGACTAGTTTCAGAACTAGCCACAAACCCTATTTTCCACGAAGTGTAACTCAAAAAATACAATGATCCACAAGATGAATTGTTTACCATAGATACTTGGATATGTTTCCTCAATGGAATAGCAATTTCATGGTCTAAATCATTCTAGAAAATAATTTATTGCGAAAATGGTGAGATGACTTGAAAAAAACATACCTTAGAAAGCATCATCAAAAGAATTTATCCTTCCTTGAATTCCAGCCTTCTTTTCTTCACTTTCCTCATAAATTCAGCTTACATATCCTTTGGTTACCTCAGAAACCTATAGGTATTCAATATTCTCAAGTGTGTTTAAAATGAGAGAGCCTTGCCTCTTATTTATACTCTCCAAGTAACTTCCTTAAAAACATCCTTTAGGTCACTTTACCCACTTTCCTTATTTTAGGGTTAACCCACTTCTAATTTCTCCATTAAATTTATTATTTAAATAAATTATTTTGTATTCACTTTGAATTATAGTACACTCATCACTTCACTTTATTATTTACCTTCTAAAATATTTTAAACCACTTTGACTACTTTGACCTTTTGGGGCTTCTAGATGACATAAAAGGGCCCTCCAACTTCGTAAGGCCATAACTCTCAAACCCTGAGGAGTTATGTGACGTTCCACATACCACCATAAATGGAATGACATGTACCATCCATATAGAATAGTATTACCTTCAAATATATCAAAACTCATACCATTATCTATCAAACAAACTTGGGTCCATTACCCAAACCTAGGTTCTCCAACTTCTCATGGCCATAACTCTCTAACTGTGAGGAGTTATGTGGCGTTCCGCATACCACCATAAATGGCATGGAAAGAACTATCCATATAGGATAGTTTAACTGATAAATTCAATTACCTTAATCTCATTATTCCATAAATAAGCATGGGTTCTCTAACCATACTTCTAGGATAACTCAATCCGCAAAGCGTCTTCTCGTGAGGGCTTTCACCATAAGTGGACCACTTTGGAGTTCATCCATTTTTACTTATTATCAACCATGACAAGACAATAATGAGTCATATTTACACCAAACAAACTTGGGTCCATTATCCAAACCTTTGTGCTACCAGAATTCACTACCGGACTTTATCCAATGGTTGACATCAATCACTAAGGGTTGACATCAATCTACAATATCACTCTCCAATAGTTGACATCAATGACAACCAAAAATCCATACCAACTATCCATCAACCTAATCCAATTGTCTGACAATCTCCCCCTTTGGCATTGATGGCAACACCAATATTTATGGCAACACTTAGTCATGATAACATTCATGCTTATACTCTTTATCAATGTTTCTATCTCTCCCCCTTTGACATCAATGGAAAAGGGTATCTCCCTTTGGGGCTGCTCCCCCAGACTTAACTCTCCTTGGGGTCGCTCCCCCTGTCTACATGCCTTTGATTTTTCTTTGTGTTTATAATCCTCTGATTACTCTCTTTCCCTTCATATGAATAATATCTTCCCCTTTGACAAAGGGTATCACTCTGAAGTCAGATTGATCATTCTTCCCTTGTGACAATAGCTCCCCTTGGAAACATGCCTCTATTCTCTCTCTCCAAGAATTTACCTTTGCATATGATAAATCTCTCCCCCTTTGTCCTATTTATGGTGCTTCCTCATGTACATCTAATACATATAAGATAAGCATTCAAAATCATTCATTTTGGAGTAGAAATTACTCCTAGTCTCTGGTGAAGATACTCAAGGGATTCCTGTGGAAGCGGTTTTGTAAAGATGTATGCCACTTGTTCTTTTGTTCCCACATATTCAACTCTGATGTTATTCTCTACAACCTGTTCTCGTAGAAAGTGATACTTGATTCGAATGTGCTTCGTCTTGGAGTGCATCACTAGTTTTTTTTTTATATATTGATGGTGCTTGTATTATCACAATAGATTGGAATGGGATCATCATGCTCAACCTGTATATCTGTCAAAGTTTGTTTCATCCAAAGAACCTTTGTACAACATGTTGTTGCTGCAATATACTCTGCCTCGGCTGTAGATAGAGATATTGATGATTGTTTCTTACTTATCCATGATACTAAACACTCACCCAAGTAGAGCATTGCTCCACTGGTGCTTCGTCAGTCATCAATACAACCTGCCCAATCTGCATATATGTAGGCAATAAGAGATAGATCATTTCCTTTTGGATACCATAATCCAAACTCTTGTCTTCCTTTGAGATATCTAAAAATTCTCTTCACTGCTACATGTGATTCCTTTGGTGTTGCTTGAAATCGTGCCACCTATCCAACTGCCTGCATTACATCTAGTTTGGATGTTGTCACATATAGTAGGCTTCCAATCATTGACCTGTATTGCCTCTGATCTGTAGACTTTGAATCATCATATTTTCTCAACTTGCAACTGGTTTGCATGGGAATGATAACGGGTTTGCAATCTTCCATTCCGAACCTCTTTAGCATTTCTCTGATATACTTGGTTTGAGAAATAAAAATTCATTGGTTTCTTTGATGTATCTGAAGTCCCAGAAATAAGGATAGTTCTCCAAGTAATGACATTTCAAATTCATTATGCATATCTTTTGCAAATTTTTGGCTTAACCTGTCATCATCACTGCCAAAAATAATATCATCAACATAAACTTCAATTAATAAAATATTACATTGATTTACCTTGATGTAGAGGTTGTTGTTTGTGCTTCATTTCCATAGTTCATAGGGAGTTTTGTCATTATTGTTTATGAGCATTACTATGTTTTGAATGTGAACTGATGCATGCAATGCATGTGTCCAAAAAATATATGTCAATTTGGAATCCATTAGAATTGTTCGAGTCATTTCCTCTGTAATTATCATCCATTATGATAATATTCCTTTGTCTCTGAACCAATCTATGAATCCATGCTCCTATACACTATAATATATCTTTCCAAACCTGCTAAGTGTTCTTACGAATCCATCTCTGTCCATATTGTCCAAGACTCTACTTGCGCAATTGTTCATAATGCTAACCCATTGTCCACGTTTTTCACAATTAAAACAAAACAACATACCTCTGGTGATTATGTAATCTTCATCTTCTGAATCTACTTAACATGGTGAACATAATTCTTCTTGATTTGTATCTTCATTTTCTTTGACATTTTCTGAATCTATGATGGGTGAAGAATATATGTCATGTAACTTATCCCAAATTTATTTTGCTAATGAACATTTACCAACCTTTCCTCTTACCGGATTAGGTAATCCTTCCCAGATGAAATCCATTGCTATTTTGTTATTCTTCCTCAATTCCTTATTGGCTACAGTCTTTTCCCTTTTTGAACTATCATATCATGTAACAATTGATAGCCAAATATAATGTCCTTGTGCCTGTAAAAACACTTTCGTCCTTATGCTCCACATCTCATACTTAAAACCATTCTGACCATTAAACATCGGTACTCCATTCTCAAAAAAATCCATTATCTCCTTCCAGTGGTTAAACTGTTTCTTGAATGAACCTACTCTGAAACCAATTGTTGGATTACTGAGAGGGGGGGTGAATTAGTAATAGAGAAATTTAATCCTTTTAAACCATATAATCCAAGTGTTATATCAATCTATCATTATCATCCAATAACTGCAGAGTAAATAAGCAATGAACAAATGAACAATCATACACATACACAGTACACCAGTGTTTTACGTGGAAACCCAAAGTGGGAGAAAACC
The DNA here is from genome assembly GCA_009831015.1 of Picea engelmannii. NCBI lineage: Eukaryota > Viridiplantae > Streptophyta > Pinopsida > Pinales > Pinaceae > Picea > Picea engelmannii. The sequence goes on along the minus strand of ML828507.1, from coordinate 31,033 downwards.
ACAAAATGCTTTATCTTATATGTATTGAATAATTACATTCATTAGAAGCACCAACTTTCTTTGTTTTACAGCTGCAACTGGAAAGAGGCTCCAACCCCCTAGTTTCTCTGGCTACAACCTGAGGGAAGCTCCAACTCACCAATTCTCTGGCTATATCCAGAAGGAGGCTACAACCCCCTTTGTTCTTCAGCTACAACCAGAAGGTGGCTACAACCACCTGTCCTTGCCCCCTCCAACCGCCCTGAAGTAGAAGTAGAATGATGGAACCACTATCACACTATCACTGTAAGATATACCATTGTAAACATGTACCAATAAAATTGAACCATGCATCAACCTGTACCTCAACCTATAATCAACCTGTACCATAAACAAGTGCATCAACCATGCACCAAACTGTACCAAACAATCTGTAATCAACTTGTACCATAAACAAGTGAAACCAACCATGTACCAAGTATGTACCAATCATGTGTCAAGTACTCATCAACTATGACTCGTCAATATGTACCAACATCATCAACTATACACCTCATGTATGTGTCAACTCATCAACTACTTGTCTCAACCATGTACCCAAATTGTACCTCAACCAAAATCCCTCATAAATTTAATCATCCAAATATGATTTGTAACTCTATAATAGACCTAATTTATATGATCACATACCTACAAACCTTCCTTAACTTTAACAACAAGATACTAGCATTTTCATCAAATGTTTCTTTAGTCTCACAAGACTAGTTTTGGATTAGTCAACAACCCTAACTTGAAATAATCATAACTTTGTACCTATAATGAATAAATATCTGAAACTGATACAAAATTTTATTCAGTTTTTTTTATGCAATTCCTCCAAGTGTCACTACTTGGAACCTCTCAGAAAATGAGTTATAGAAAAAATGGCACACCTTGATGAATTCTGGCTTATTCTAGAGAGAGACCTTGTAGAGCGTGCACCGCACTGAATGTTTGTTGAATTTATCTAAAAATGTTACAAAACATACTACAGACTATACGCTAACCAACGCATTTGTTCTTACTTAATTTGGATCTGTTATGAATAAGTTATGACGTTTTTACCCGAAACACTTGTTTTTTACTAGTTTCAGGACTAGCCACAAACCCTATTTTCCACATAGTGTAACTCCAAAAATACAATGAACCACAAGTTGAATTGTTTACCAAATATACTTGGATATGTTTCCTCAATGGAATATCAATTTAATGGTTTGAATCATTCTAGAAAAAAAAATTATTGCAAAAATGGTGAGATGACCTGAAAAAAAACATACCTTAGAAAGCATCATCAAAAGAATTTATCCTTCCTTGAATTCCGACCTTCTTTTCTTAACTTTCCTCAGAAATTCAGCTTACATATCCTTTGGTTACCTCGGAAACCTATAGGTATTCAATATGCTCAAGTGTGTTTAAAATGAGAGAGCCTTGCCTCTTATTTATACTCTTCAAGTAGCTTCCTTAAAAACATTTTCTAGGTCACTTTACCCACTTTCCTTATTTTAGGGTTAACCCACTTCTAATTTCTCCATTAAATTTAGTATTTAAATAATTTATTTTGTATTCACTTTGAATTATAGTACACTCATCATGTCACTTTATTATTTACCTTCTAAAATCTCTTAAACCACTTTGACTACTTTGACCTTTTGGGGCTTCTAGATGACATAAGAGGGTCCTCCAACTTCATAAGGCCATAACTCTCAAACCCTGAGGAGTTGTGTGATTTTTCACATACCAACATAAATGGAATGACATGTACCATCCATATAGAATAGTATTACCTACAAATATATCAAAACTCATACAATTATCCATCAAACAAACTTGGGTCCATTACCCAAACCTGGGTTCTCCAACTTCTCATGGCCATAACTCTCTAATCGTGAGGAGTTATGTGACGTTCCACATACCACCAGAAATGGCATGAAAAGAACTATCCATATATGATCCGAAATCGGATCCAGAGGCCTGACAGAGCTTGAAAAATTCTCAAAAATGAAAGTGCTCAGAATCCGACGAAACCAATGCCATTGCGTCTGTCTCGTCTTCCTGATTCTGGTGGTATATTTACTTTGTCAAACGGGCTCCGTATGCAAAATTTGTCGCATTCTTATCGGAAGCCCAAACAGGTAAAAAGTCAAAGGTCAACTAGTCAAAAAGTCAACGTTGATGGCAGCATGACATCAGCATACTGACTGTGCAGTAGATGATGTGGCACTCTTTGGCTGATGGTGATTGGGCAGGTTCGCTGACAAGGCAGACATGTGGCAGGCAACTGGACCAGTCAATAGCTGACAAGTGGCATTAATCTGTCAAATGGGGAGATGCCACATGGCCCAGTCATGGGCAGCCACATGGCACCCAGTCATGAGTTGAAGTGGCATGTTTCAAAAATTGTTTTTGGGGTCCGTGGGATTTGAACCCATGACCACCACCAAGCCCAACACCTTAAGAAATGGTCTTTTTCCAATACACCAAATGATTGCTTATGATATAAAACCTACAATATAAAATATATTGCAAAGTATTGTATGGAGAGCAGAAAGGGGCTGGGGGCTTAGCCCCAGCCCATGGTTCAACCCATTGTCTATATGACCAACCACTCAAAGAGGGCGCGGGCGCATAGCGCGCAAGGATAAAATTGTTAGCCATTGGGTCCTATGGTTGCACCGAGAACCGGGAGCTAGCGCCGAATGGAGAGGGGCCAACGCTTAGCCCTTTGGGCTAGCACTTGGCCATATGAATCCATGTGACCCTACCAAGGGGGAACGCACAGACGAAGGGGGATTATGCCTAATTATATTTATAAAGTGGGTTTATAACTGATTTTTGGGTTTTTAATTATTGTTAAGCCTATTTTTAATTTATTTTCTCCATTTTGGGGGGATATTGGGCATTTTTGGAGCCTAATTTTTGGGAGGAAGTTGGAGATGAGTAACCAAATTCCCAGCTATATAACCCAGGCCTTTTTGAGGCCATAGGGGGAATTCAGAGCAGATTTATGCTGAGGATAAGCCAAGCCAAAGCCATTTTGAGGCAGAGAAGCTTTTGAGGAGGAGACGTTGTCGGACCATTTATGGGAGCTCCGGACGTCCGTTTTGCATGCCATTTTCTTTGCATGGCTCCAGAGATCTAGAAGAACATGCCCAGATCAGTATTGTATCCATTTGGCATTGCAGCGATGTACTTTTGAGCTTTTGAACAGAAATAAAGAAGCCTCCCCCACAAAGAAAAAGGCCCGGAGACGTAGGCAAAGTTGTGCCAAACTCCGTTATCAATCTGCGTGTTATGGTTTGTTGTATATTATTTCATTTCAGATATGCATATGTGTATATTGATGTTATAATTCCTCTTATTTCCTCATTCTTTCACTAAGTTTCTCAATTGGTTAAATAACGCATGCAAAATTAAAACTCAACCATAAGTCATTAAAAGATCTTACGGATCAAGAGGTATCAGAGCTAGTTGATGTTTGGATTTGAGTTGCATGTTAACAAGGGAAAAGCTACAGCGTGGTGAAGGTGATATTGTTGCAGAGAATCCATTAATTGGATTGAGAAGAAGAGCTTCTCACGGTGAGAAGATGGCATCGGAAAAAGGGATTTCTCAAGATGAGAAAGAGTTCCGGAAAACATTCCTTGCTATGTCGAAGATGGTGAAAGTCTTTTACGAAGATTACTTGGAATGGAAGCGGCCAGTTTTGGGTGATTCTTCAAAGGAAAAAGTGAAGAGGAAGAGGACCATCCGTAGATTCCTCCTTCACCTCCATCAACACCTCCTTCTTCTCCTTCTTCTTCAAGTTCAAGTTCTAAATCTAGTGGAAAGAAAAATGTTCATAAGAATAAACATGAAATGCCATTGTTAAAACTTGATGTAAAATTTGAGTTGCC
>ML828505.1:32570-59507 GCA_009831015.1 Picea engelmannii | reverse complement strand
TCGATATTCCCCATCGTACATAGATCCTCTACCTCCTCTTCATCACTTTCCAATCCCTCTCGCTCGACTACTTCCATCTTTTTCCTATTGATATTATACTGGTAGGGTATTTTGTTGTGTGTCACTCCTACTCTTTCCATTATTTCCTTGATCTGTTCCTCATCCACTATAATGGGGTCCATTTCTTCCTTCTTATGGCCTCTCCCTAGAGCCCTCTCCATATCTCAGATATTCCTTATTTCCTCCCCCAGTTCCCCCATGTGCATAGAGTGAATTATTTTTTTGAATCCATTGTCATCACTCCTTTATCATGAAATAAAATCTTTATCAATGTGTAAAGTGATCAAATATACCTTCCTCTTGGTCCCTTAAAAAAATCTTTCTCTGCAACAGTGTAATACTTTTCATTATTGAATACAAACTTAGTAATCAATCCTGCAACAATATTGTCTAACCATAAATCCATTACGTGAGTGAATTTATTATTGACCCTATGTATCCATGCAATATTATCAATAGTCCACTCTATTGTTCCTATCCGATTAATTGGATGATTATCCTTCAACTTAAATATCCACTCCTATAGAAAATCTGGAAAACAATAGAAAAATGCCTCATGAAGATCAGTAAACAAATACCTATGTAAATACTGGTGTGGAGTATACTTGGAGCTTCTATTATTCTTTTGTGAAAACTAAAGATATTCTTTTTCCAACCATCTTTCAATATCCTAGATAGTTGGACTCCATGGCCTAAACATCCCCTTCTACCACAACATTCTCTTCACTTTCCTTCAAAAAGACCCTTCCAATCCAATCTTCTGAGTTCCAACCAGAAACATAACCATTTTTTGGATATATGGGCTGACCCAGGTTCTACCTTAGTTCTCCAAACAAAACCTACAAACCACCAACCCTTTTGGAGACCAGAAGGAAACACTGCGCACAAAGTGCACAATTTAGCCTCACCCGAGATGGCTTATGGGTGATTGTAGGACCCAGATGTCTGCAATCATGGAAGGGATGTTTCTCATGGGGATGTCATACATAGTTTATTTACTTCAAAATTAATCATATCTACCATTATATAACCATATTCATTCATTAACATTCAATCTGTAGTAAACATCCTGACTTAACCTAGTGCGTGTTGCATTTTATTTCTACCAAATCCATTAATTCAACATAAATAAAGTAACAACAAGAAATAAGAAAACATTCCACGTAGAGACACAAATTTTTACCATGGTTCACCCACCTTGGGATACGTCCACAAATATATGGAATTAATTGTTTCTTTATTATTATTCATCAATTTTCTGCATTGCAAGAATTACATAATAGGATGGTGATAATGGTGAGTCTGACAAGGTCACACCAATATCCATATCTTGTGACATTACCTTCAGTTACAACTCAAAAATAGACTCCTCTCCAAAACTAGTTCCACAACTCTCAACAAAACTCATACCAAAAAATTAACTAGTTACTCAAATATCTTGCTAGCACTCACACTCATCATAACCGCGAATCTCCTCAAATCTTATAATAGATATTTATACTACAAAACATGGTTAAACCCCATTACATTAATGACCAAAACCATAACCCTAAGTGGATTAGGTTTTTCTACATTCCAACTTCCTGCGCATAGTTGATCCGTGTCCTTCTTCCTTTTCTTTGACTTTTCACTTCCTCGCACTACTTTTCCTTATTCTTTGGCATGAGCTCCTTTTCTATCCCCTTTCTCAACTAGTTCCTTGATTTCTACACTATTCCCAAAAATGGTATGCACCAATAGATCCTCTGATGAATCTAGGGTTTTTGTTTTGTCTCTTCTTTTTTCCTATCTATGGCCTAGATCACTCCTTAGAGTTCCATCGTCAGAGTACCTCTACATAGTCTACTCTGACGAATGGTATTGCGATAGATCCAATGGTCCTCACAATATGAAATCAATTTCCTTGATTTCATTTCTCTCTCAACAAGCACATCAATTATCTCCTGTCATTATAAATGTATGTGACAAATTTGTATGGGGTCCACATTGATCTACAACTAAGGTTTCAACTCGCTTGCATACCAAACTACGGTCCATATTTCTCCTCGAAGTTCCTTCATCATAACTCATTAAACAACTCCACTTCGACCAAAGCCTCTCCAATGAACAATGTATATATTCTCACTTCCTATATTAATGATTCATATATGATATGATGTCACAATGATCTTTTACGTTCAACTGGGACCCACTTTCATTTGACATAATCAACAACTGATATGTGTCACCCTTGGGACACTCTAAATTCCATGTGTTCATCCTTATCATTTTGATGGTCGAGCTATCCCATTATGTCAAACTAATTTCACAGATGATGTGGCATTGACTTGACTATGACCTAATCACATTATACATTCCTTCTCCATATACATTGTTGTCGTGGAATTTTACATGTGGCACTGTTGTTTCTTTCGTGTCTTTGAAATTACAACCGAGGTGTCATGTGAGCTAGCTCACTGTCACCATCAAATTTTTTCTCATCCGATCAATGGTATAGATCGATTTTCTATTTCTCGAATAGATCAACGATTCTTTTGTTGTCGAAGTTCCAGGAATTCAAACACTCTGACGATCACGTCCTATGACCAATGGTCTAGATGTTTTTGCTACGTTGAATCAACGGTTGTCACTCGATCTCATATTTTTTCCCATCGGAGACTCATTGTAGCCTTTATCTCTTATTAATAGTCCATATTATTTCCTACAACCACTCTCATAGATCAATGGTTTTCATTAACTCCAAGTCACCTTCATCATCAGACTCCGTGTCACATTTGTATGCTTCAATCAAAGGTCCAAATTTGTTCATTGTGTTGAATTAATGGCTATGATTTCCTTTGAATTGAACATAAGGATTTATTCATGGTAGGGGTCATATTTGATACTTATCCTCTTCAAGTATTTGACACTTCTTTGATATCCTTCCTCTCGATACTCATCTTTTGAAAACCTGTTAAGTGCCAAGTGAAACATTTCATTGAGGCATAATAGTGCATGGGGATTTTCTATATTTCCTTTGACTGGGTCAATTATTGGAGTCTCATCAATCTTTATTCATCCTCTATTTGTCTGGCTCAATCATTGGACCTATCATTTACACAGGGTCATCTCTCAGAGTTGCGATCATTCCTTTGACATCAATGACAACACAATTTCCAACAACATGATCCACGATTACCCATAGATGGCTTAATCTTGGGATATGGGAAATATCCCCATCCAAATCTATTGCAAAATCCTACGGGACTACAAGTACCACTCAATATACCATCATATCTGTGATAAATTTCTTGTCCCTCTATTTCCTATATTATTATGTTCCCCTACACCTTATATGTATAATAAATAGATGGCTATATAAGGAAAGATAAGGTATTGGTACCTAATGGATCATGGCACTTACCTCAAAGTATACAGTGCCACCAAATCCCATCACCTACTCCCTAAGTTTATTCTTGACAAACATTTTTTATAGTAAATAACATACCAGACTCAGGTACATGAGGTAGGTGCAACCATGAATAGAGACAAAAATATGATCTATACACCACTACTCCTCTAGGATGATACTTATTCCTTTACAAAAATAATGAAGGGTCAAGAATAACATAACATCCTATTCACCTTCCACTTCGGTGAAGAAAGATTTTGTAGGCATGACCCCCTGAGAGTCATCAACAAACACTACAAGACATGTAAGTATAGATGGAGTTACGAGTCCAAAGCCTATGAAGAAGATGAAATTCACATAATATCAAGGACTTATGACAAGGTGATATTCATAAGGTGATGAAACTCCAAGAACAAAGGTAGAGTATAAGAAAAGAGAGAATCTATGGATACAAAAGAAGAAATAAAAAAGAAATTAGAAGTATAAAATAAGTCAAAGGCTGAGAAAGAACAAAAGAGAAGAGAAGAAAAAGCAGAAGCAATAGAGAAGAAAATGAGGTAAGAATAAGAAGTAGTAGCAGAAATGGAAGATTAGAAAATAAAGGAGGAAGAACAAAGGGAGAAATAAATATGTCTCAAGGAAAAAGAAGATTAATGAAACATAGAAGAGGAGGAAATGAATAGAAAAGAACAATAAAATAAGAAATCATGGGAAGACACACATGACACAAACCCATTAGACAATGACATGCCAGGCACATACTTAGGAACACCTATAACTATACGGAATATTCCATTAGGATAATTTGGATAAGGGGTATTTACACCATCCAAGGCCTGAAAAGTGGAAAATCCAAACTCCTTCAAATTTTACAAAGATTCGGGCAAGACAGTTCAGCAGAACATCAAAATATTACCTGTCTCCAGAGTGGCTCCACTTTCGATCACCACAGAAAAATTTATGGTCAAAAATATAAAGGATAACCCATTCGTTATTGCTTCAATTGGCATATCCTTTACTTGGGCTTATGAGAAAAATATAAAGAATATGATTCAAGAGATTGAATAGTATAAAGAAAGAGTTAGGACCCTGGAAGAATAGGCACAATTCTATAAGGGTGATAGAACCATAATCCAGGAGTTTAGGGTAAGTACTGAATAGGTAAGAAAAGAATGTCATAACTTATACAAATAAATTTATATTGGAGTGAAGGATTTTCATAAGAAGGCTACTCAAATCCTAGAACAACTGGACAAAACCAAGACCAAAAACATTGAGTTTGTTGGGATAAGAACATGCTTGGATGAGATGAAAAAATGGGAAAATAGAAACCTAAATGCCCCCAAATTCCTCCCAATAATGATTGGTTGGGGAAGTAAAATGATCTATGATAACTTTTCTAACTTTCAACAAATATGAGAAACTACATAAAGGGATTTGAAGAATTCCCTTGCTGTATGCACAAGGCTCCACAAGGAAACCACCATTTTGTCCATCAAATGACATTTCCCCCAAATTGGCAAGTTAGGTCAACCCAATGAACAAATACAGGAAGATATGGAGGATTCCATGTGCTCTAGATAATGGGTTGTTATAATACCATGAAGGGTAACCAATGACTTGATGGATGAACATGTAATAAATCCAACAAAATCTCAAATTCTAATTCAATATTTCTTGGCTACCCTAAGAAGGGACATTAAAATCCTATCTCAAAACTTCGAAACCCATGAAATTACTTTAGAATATTTGTTTTTCTATAGAATAATATCATTTTCATATTATCATGAAGTGTGGGAATCATATATTAGAGATAATAACAAAGGGGAATCATGAAATAAATTTGAATTTGTAAATTTCAATTTTAGTTTTGTAAAGTAGAAAGAAACAGAATAGGGAAGATCAAGAGTTTATAACTATTTTTTGGGAATTCAAGAAGTCCCCATAAACAATTACCAAATTCAACTATATGATCCAAATATTACCCACTTAGAAAGGGATCTTCCATTATTTAATTTTGGAGAACTACATTTTTGAAATATTAATAGAAAGAAACCCTCGAGGCCATTTTGATGGATAGGAGACCATTTTTTCTAATGATTGTTTGTTGTGAAATGCTTCCAATGAACTTATATTTGTCGTGAAATGTTGTAAGGTTACATTGTTCATTTAAATGATTTTCTTACATGAATGTTTTTCCATTTAAAGTCTATGTTCTTCTCTATTATTAATGTTCTGATACGATTCATAGATGGGCATGAATGATTTATTACAACATACTTTTTTTGTGAATGCATTTATTTATGTATATATGTTATTATTCCGTGTTCATGTAACAACTATATATGTAGGGGTTATACACATGGAGTGGTTACATTAATATATGTTTATTTATTATATTTGTTTCTCCTAGGTAGGGTAGGATAAATTGTATTTATTTCTTGCATGTATTATAGTTCATACTTACATCACTTCATTTTCACATTCTATTAATCACCTATACCGCTCTCATAAAAGTAATTCCTACCAGGTCAGAATCCAGATGGGACTCCTATCCCAAATGGTGTGAGGTATAACTGGGACTTGATATGGTGGATTGCCCTTTTCTGTTGAAGGGAATTTCACCTACCTCAATAGGTACCTTTTCACGGTCCTCATATTGTATTGTATTGAGACCCCATTTTTTCTTATGCACCTGGCCCAATTCTTCCATGGAACACCATTTTATCATTATCATGTGATATATTGATGAGTATGGGTATGCTTACTTCATCCCTATTAAGATATTGTACACATATCACCTTTTTACTTCCTTGTTAACAAGTGGTTCTCCAGTGCCCTTCCATGAGCGGTCCTCCTTCCCTAGACACTCTTCTCCCTCCTTGGTCCTCTTTGATATTGGAAAAAGAAAAATATGATATATTTTAGTCATATGATTTTCTCCTAACCTCACACATTAGGGGGTGATTGTTGTCACCTCAAAACTATTCACTTGTGACATTTCCACAATTATTGCTTAAACATGTCAAGTTTAGCATGGTTGGCCTCCATTTAACCTTATTTTCCAACACCACTAAACCTCCATAAGCTATTGGGACAAATCCATTTTTGGAAAAAAAGGAAAACTGCATATATTACTCCTAATAAGTGCATTACCAACATATAAAGTACCCCCAAAATCTTCACAACTCTATAAAATTCACAATTTTAACCATTTCCAACCCAAATTTTCCAAAAAGGGAAAGTAGTTATAAGTGGGCATTTGTAAACCCTAATTTGTATTATTAACTTTTATTTGGTCATATTTAACCATTATTTTGAATACCATATCAAGGTGGTTTAACCACTATTTTCTTTATAAATAAAGGCTTGAGGTCACTCCATCCATACCATTCATCCATAGTAGGCACATGCTACCAAAATCACACCAAATATCTTCAAGACTTATTCCTCTTGATGGTGTTTTCATTTTCATGCTATTTTCTCATTCAACCAAGGATGGGGTTTACACACATCATGGAAGACAATGACCCTCAGAAATAGGATGTTTTGGAGCCCAAAACATAATTAAAAATTCTTCTCCTTAGGTGTACTATTTGGATTTCACGGTTGGATAATGGAATAATTCTTTCATTCTTTGTAAGTTTTTGTTCATGTTATTGTTTCTTTTCATGATTTTTTTTTAGTTCATTAGCAATCCAAACTTGATAATGGTAGACATAGAGTAGAGCTAGGTTTTCTAGTTCTTATTTCCAATTCTATCTATATCTAACACACAACCATTAGATTACTGTTATTTGTACACTCTTGCTACAAATTATACCTAACAATTGTTTTTTGTAACTTATTTTTATATTTTCATTTTATTTCACTATTTTGAGATCTATACTTATAATATTACATTTTATAACCATAAGTAAACACTAAATAATAGAGGATAACCTCATAGTACTTTGCAGTAGCCTATAATAACTATTGTGACCACTTCACCAATGATGAGTTATAGAGTCTTTTGACTTGATAATAGAAAAGAGAAATTATAAGGATTTTGTCATCTCAATCCATGGTAGTGTTATATCATATTGTCGGACTCATAAACATAGATAGTAATTACTAAAGAGCTCATTATTCTAATGCTCATATTTGACTAAGGATATATTTAATTAAGGGGATTAGGTTCATCATTCTAAACTGAGTTGTGACTAAGGGTAGATCAAGCTAGGAAGATAGGATTTCATAATTTCAAATATCAACTATGACTAGGTATAATTCAGTGAGGGGACATGTTTCTAAACTGTAGTGATTAGATTGGGGAAGTTATTGGATCTCTCTCCTTTGATAATCCAAGGAATTCTCAATATAAATATGACTTGAATTTTAGAGTTAGGGTACTCTCCTTCTTCCATCTTATTTTGTAGTTCAAAATTCCTTTCAACTTCCATTTGGATAGTGAACAAAGGATACAAAACTATGAATATGGATGTAACATTTTCATTTACTCATAAATAAAGGTTTTCTTGTCATTTATATCCTATGTAAGAATTTGTGGGACTTCCTTGGCTAGGGCCATTAATTGGAACGACTATATGAAGCCCATGTTCTTTACATAGAATAATTTCTTAGTACATTACTTGATAGCATAGTTTTATGATTTTTTTACTTTGAATGTGTGTAGGTGTTGCTCTATTTTGTTCCAATATGTGAAGGAACAAATAATAGCTAAGGTTGTTGTTTCCATTGTTTTCTCATTAAATGGAGTAATGATATAAACATTATCTAGGTTTAATAGAATCCATGAATAGATGGTGAGAGGAATTATTTCTCTAGTTATGATTGAATAAATTTATTCTTATGTATTTCTATTTAGAACTTATGTAGTTAAGTATTTCACTATTGTATCATAGAGTAAAGAATTTACTCTTCAACACCTTACGTCTTAGTGGATAATTTTTTTTATTTTGTATACCTAGTGCATAACACCCCTCAAGGTTGTACACCCCCTCGTTGATAATTAAAGTGAGTTATGGATTTAATTATTTAATTGTTATAATTTTGTAGCATATCACTTTTTAGTGTCTAAGAGAGATATTGTTATAAGTTACAACAATACCGAGAGGGGGGGTGAACTAGTATTGTATCATATTTATAAATTTCCTTTTCTTTCAATAAATTAAATTCAATTATGAGTACTTACTTTATCAACAATGCATGAAGAACACAAAACACAACACATAAAACACATTACACTAGAATTTTTATGTGGAAACCCAATCTGCATGAAAACCACATAACATATTTCCTTGTGTTCTTATGCAAGAACCGACTTACAATTTACAATTATTCATCATGATAGGAAGCCACCTATTACAAATGAGTGCACCAACCTAAATGTTCCTAAAGGAAATCATCTAAGTCTATTGTTGTCAACAAGTAAGAAAACCTGAAGCCTATGCAAGTTTTTCTCTAGTGTTGAAGGCCTTTCTCCAGTTAGTGGAATATGTGTGGATCCATAAGAAGTAAACAACAAGTTCCATCCTTTGAATATTTTTTTTCGTAGCTCCTATTGATTATTTGGGTTGGTAGTCATTGATTTCAACCCTTGAAGAAATTTTGGTAGCGGATTCTGGTAGCACAAAGGTTTGGGTAATGGACCCAAGTTAGTTTGATGTATAATGATATGAGTTTTAATATATTTCAAGGTAATACTATTATATATTGATATTACATGTCATGCCATTTTCAGTGGTATGTGGAACGTCACATAATTCCTCACGGTTAGAGAGTTATGGCCATGTGAAGTTGGAGAACCCTCATGAGTCATCTAGAATCCCCAAAAGGTCAAAGTAGTCAAAGTGGTTGCAAAGAAGAAATTATTTAATTAATAAAGTTAATGGATAAATTACTAAGTGGACAAGTGGTTAGAAGTGGGTTATCCCTAAAATAAGGAAAGTGGTTTAAGATGGTTAGAAGGTAACCCCTTGAGGAAGCTACATAAAAGTATAAATAAGAGGCATGGGTCTCTCATTTTAATTACACTTGAGAATATTGAATATCTACAATTGACTGAGGTAACCAAAGGATATCTAAGGAAAATTTCAAAGGGAAGGTTAAGTAAAGAAGGACAAATTCAATGGAGGATAAATTATTTTGATGATGCTTTCGAAGGTATGTTATTTACAGGTCATCTCACCATTTTCGCAATAACGATATTTATAGAATCATTCAGACCACGAAATATGGAGTCCATTGAGGAAACATATCCAAGTATCTCTCATAAACAATTTATATTGTGGGTCATTGTATTTTTGGAGTTACACTCCATGGAAAATAGGGTTTATGGCTAGTCTTGAAACTAGTCTAAAACATGTGTTTTGGGTAAAACCGTCATAACTTCTTCATAACAGATCCAAATTTCGTAAGAAAAAATCTATTGGTTAGAGTACAAATTTTAGTATTATGTGTACCATTTTTAGAGCCATACAACAAATATTCCATGTGGGGAACACTTTACAAGTTCTCTCTCTAGAATAAGCCAAAATTCAACAAGGTATGCCATTTTTGCTATAACTCCTTTTCTGAGAGGTTCCAAGTAGTGAAACATGGAGGAATTGCATGAAAGACACTGGAGAAAATTGTGTACTATTTTCAAATCTGTATTCATTACATGTACATAGTTATGATTATTTCAAGTTGGGGTTGATGAGTAATCCAAAATTAGTCATGTGAGACTAAAGTAAAGTTTGATGAAAATGCTAGTCTCTTGTTCTTAAAATCAAGGAGATTTTCAGGTATGTGATCAAATGCACCAGGTCTGTTACAGAGTTATTGTTGGTTTTAATGAATATCTCTTCCCTACTACCTGCGTTGTTGACCCAAGGTTCATATCTTTTAGGGTACCAACAAAGCCTAAAACTATCGTCCCTTCTGATAAACCAGAAAGCAACACAGTAAATAGAATGCACTACGCAGTCTCACTCGAGATAGATTTAAATGAGTGGTTGTAAGACTCAGGTGTTTACAACCTAGGATTGAGTGAGAGATATGGAATCTGTATTCTGAATCATTTATTATAACTTGTGTTACAAGATACTGTTATTCTCTTTTATATTTTAACCTCCATGGAATCGTTTCTTGATATCCCAACAACAATTAACCAAGCAATGTAATAACTCATTCATTCATTACACACAATGTTTAACTACTAGAAGTATGACAAATATATGCATGCATTCATCACATTCCATAGGTATTACCATGGTTTATCCCCTCCTGGGCTACATCCACAAAGATTTGGCTCTTGGCTCTCTTATTATGGTAGTTCTGCAATTCTCGTGCCGTGTGCTTACAAATCTCCTCAGATGGGTAAGATATATATGAAGCAAACTAGATCGCACCAGGCTCCTCGACCTGCGATATAATCCTCAAGATATACCTTCTCTCCTATGATCTAGTTCAACTGCTTTACAAAAGTAGTTCATCTAAGAAAAAACATTACATATCATATCAACCTCTACAAAAGTAGTGAACCAAACCTTCCTATGATACCTGTGTATCTATATATATATCTATCGGGCTCTTTAGCCATTTACACAAAACCTTACAAAAACCCTAACCTTATTGTCGTTAGGTCTTCCTTCTCTGCATGTGTTCCTTTCTTCTTTCCAGTTGTCACCTCCTTCTTGCATACGCGCATGCTATGCTTCTTAATAGTTTTTTCTTTCCTCTTGCACGCTTTCTTTCCCACGTTTTCTCTTCCAGTTGTCATTCTTGTTTGTTCATGCTTTATTTCCCACTTCGACCTGCTGCCAACATGCCCCCAACACTGACATGTGACTCATCCTGAGTCACCTAATATTTTTGAGCTACCTCGATCTCCTCGGTGATCGTCTGGAACGTTTCCCTCAGCTCTGTTGCTTTTATCAATGCTTGCGCGATCTTCTCCTTAATGGTATCCACTAACTGAATTGCCACTTCATCGCTCAGTAATATTGCACATTCTTCCTATGTCTGTTCCAGTTGTGTTCTAGCTACTTCTGCCTATGTGAGTACTTCTGCTACCCGTTCCTGTAATGGTTCTATTTGAGCCTGACACTCCTATTTCTATGTTTGCGCAGTGATAAGTTATGCCTGCATCTTCTTCAGCTCTTGTGTCCCCTTGATGCATTCTGGGATTGGTATGGTATTTTTCCTCTATTTGAGTTCTTGGATCGCTACATTGATCCTTTCCTCTTCCTTGTCCCAACGTTGAACTGTGGATCCTCCTCCAGTCTTGTCCAAAGTTGCATTGCTTTATCGAGCAAGTTCACTTCCGTGCTAACCTATTTCTCCATATCCTGTATTTGTGCTATTTCTACCTACCTCCTTTGCTCCTTTATTTTCAGTGGAGTTGTTGGTGTGAGTTGTTCTCGAAGATCCTCGATCTCCTTCTGGTATCGAGCAATTGCCTGTGCAATCTGGTCGATCTTTTCTATGGCTGGGAGTTCATTTCCTTGCGCAGTGATTGAAAGTTTCCCAAAAGTTTCTCCCACTCTTTGTTCTAGTTCATTCCTGCATTCTGTCTCCTCATGAGTTTCGGATTTGGCCTCCTCAAAATCTTTTTCCAGCGCTTCT
The DNA here is from genome assembly GCA_009831015.1 of Picea engelmannii. Taxonomy (NCBI): domain Eukaryota; kingdom Viridiplantae; phylum Streptophyta; class Pinopsida; order Pinales; family Pinaceae; genus Picea; species Picea engelmannii. Next base: position 47,446 of record ML828505.1, on the reverse strand, counting down.
TTCTTCTTTATTTCTTTCTATAGCTCGACCAAGTTTTTATGTGCCCGAGACTGCATCTCGTGTTCGACACTAACCTTCAATTTGTACAGTTCCCTTGATGGAATCCATGTCAAGACCAATTGGATGTGGTCCAAATCCTTCAGTGGTGTCTTTCCCACAATTTCATCCATTCGTAGCATGCTCAATTTTATGTAGACCATTGCATGTGCATGTGGCATTGGGAGGACTGGTTCTCGTTCTTCTACCTCCACTCTTTTGTTGGTTTGTGTTGTTGACGACTCTATGCCTCTACTTCTACTTGCTCTCTAGGCCTCCCTGACTGTCTTGAGGAGCTGTCCCATTTCTGCCAGATCTTTTTGCAGTTTATCCCTGTGATGTGTTGCATGATCGAAGTCTTCTGCTAGACAATCCTGGACCATTCTGGAGATCATTTCTCCATCGTCCTCCATGATCATATAGTCCAATGATTCTTGTTATGCCTTTGATTTCTTGCACGCACCTGTTGCCTATACAGTCAGTCTCTTAGTTCCCCCTAGTTCCTGTGTGATGGGATTTGGGGCGGTCTCCTACACTCCCTTATCTTGTTTTGGCTATTCGTTGGTCTCTTTTTGCCCCTTCTGGGTTCCTATCTTCTTTGAACCTTCATTTTCCTAAGTCAGATTTTTTTGGCCTGTCCTTGGTTTCTTAGGTACTGGGATTTGTAGAGGCTGTGTTTCCACCTGCGCTTCTTATCCTTCTGCGGGTCCTTCCAGTACTTCCTGGGAATGGATGGGATCCTCCATGCGTCAGGTCATTCACTAAAGACCATGTCTATATCACCTTTTGTGATGTAGTATTGCATCAGTATCCACTATTTATCTGGATCTTTCCTTGGTTGTATCCACATGGATTGATGTGTAGCCCAGAAGTTAGTGATGTCCCCATATCATGCGACGGCCTCTGGTGTTATTCTCCATGATTGGATGATAGCTTCCTGTATGTCCCATATGTATGCTTCAAATATGATTCCATTTTCCCTCTTATGCCTGACATGTGGCCCAGATCTCAGTAATAGATATCTCTCTCTCGTTGGCTGTGTTCTAGTACAAAAAATTACATACTCTAGTTCTCGCCATCCCATGTAGGCTATGAGGGTGAGAAACCATGAGTAATGGAATTTTGTACCAGGGTCTTGTGCATCCTTGCAATCCACTCAGAACAAGTTTAATAGATAAGGAACCCAGCTCACAAAGGTGCCTTCTGCACACTGTGCTGCAACTACGATGACTCTCGTTGGTACTTCATCTTTACAGCATTTTCTTAACAATTTACAGGGTAAGATATTTGCGCCCAATTGTGTCACTGCATTGTTGATTCGTTTAATTACAATGCCTCTTGTCCCCCTGGAGGTACCATAATTCTTCTTCATTTCCTCTTCTAACGCTTTCTCCTTGGATTTATCATCCAAAATCAGTGCGGAATCCATACCCCAGATAGGTAGTCCTGTTATCTATGCAATAATATCAACAGTTATGGGGACGGGTTTTTCCATCCATATATCCCCTCCATGCATGACTGCTAATTTTTACTTGATGCAAGCTGTCGCATACTGGCCTCTGCCAAAATGTGGAAGTTTCAGCAACCCTAAAATGCGTGTTCTATCTAGTCCAACTACCCACTGATGTGGCTGGTGGATCGTTTCTCCAAGTTGGTTTACCACTATGTTCTACATAAAGACCCTCAACGCAAGTTCTGGGTAGTTGGTTTCATATGATACGTCATGGTCGGAATACTTGAGCTTCCCAACGTGACCCAGTAGTTGTGGATCTACCCATACTCCCTCTGGTATGTGTAGTAGCACATTTTTTGTTGTCAGTTTCTTGCAAGGTGAGCTCGATATCAAAATTTTGTCTTCATGTTGTGATGGTTGGTACAAAGTTCCAACAACTCCTAGTTTCTCCCCTGTAAGCCATTTTGGCCAAGCTAAGGTAGTTCCCGTGGTCTCTTCTGTTGGTTGACCTAGGCTGGGTACTTTCGAATCATCTAGTTTCCCTTTTGATCCTCAATTATGTGTTGTTCCATTAAATTCTATGGCTAGTTCAATGCTTTCTGGTTGCAATTCATGTTAAGTTTTTGCTTCCTCGTTCTAAGGTTCCTGTGCCTCCGCTGGTGTGTCCTCTTTCATGGCCTCTATTTGTGGTTGTTGAATCTATTATAGTATCAGTGTAGAGTTCACCGATGTTATCTCTGGGGATGGGATCTCATCTATATCAACGATCTCTGACTATTGCTGCTCATTTTCTTCAGTGGTCCTCGTGACCTAGTTTGAACCCTGGTCGATCTAGCTGCCTGGCCTGGTTCGATAAACTTCGGTGGTGTCATAGTGGTGAGTGTTGAACATTTTCTAAGTTTGAAGGACTGTGGTGAGATCTATGGTCTCTCTTTGTCCATTCAGGCTACAGTTTCCCTGTCTCTGTTCTCCTTTCGCGAATAGACTAGTTTCTTATGTGCTCGTGTGTTGTATGGGCTTGTCATGAAGCTTATCGAGGATGCTTCCTCCATGATGCGATTAATGCACCATAGCTGTGGGTTCAATGCATCTGAGAAAGTTTCATACTTTCCATTATGATTTCTTTGTCGTTTCTAGTTGGCGTCTTTAATGTGATGTTCCATCAGTCCTTGTTGTGCCTTAATTCCACTTAGTGTTGTCCTGCCATATTGCTTTTGTCGACTTTTCGTTTACCGCTCATTTTTCTTTGGCATGAAACCGTTGTTCTTTCCTTTGCTTCATCCATGTTTCGAGCATCCTGTGGATTTTTTATCTCTGTCTTGCTTCACGCTTTTCAATATATATATATATATATATATATATATATATATATATATATATATATATTTTACTGTGCGGTTGGTGGTCAAATGTCCTTATATAGCTTTAGTCAGCTCCCGTTGATCATTCCTCTAAGGTCTGCACCTACTAAATATCTTAACTATACAACTCCATTGTTTTTTATAGACTTGACCTCATATGGTCCTAACCAATGCATTCTCATCTTTCCTGGGTGCTGAAACGATTTGCTGTCATAGAGAAATACTAGATCTCCTTCCTTAAAAGTCTTCTTCTTAATGTTTCGATCGTGCCATGCTTTGTCCTTGGCCTTCTGCACTTTCTCATGGAATCCTTCCAATATTTGGTCTTCCTCCATTGCTAACAGTTGGTTCAGTATTTTATATATTGCACTGCATTCTGTCATTTGTGTGATAGATGCTACGTGTAAGATGGGTACTAAAAATTCTAATGGAACTACTGCTTCTTGGTCGTAGACTAGTTTGAATGGTGTGTGCCTTGTCAATTTTTTTCATGTCATCCTATACGCTCATAATACTGCTGGTACTTTGAGGTACTAGTCATCTCTGTTGATGTTACAGATCTTTGTCAGTGCGTTCTCTATAATTTTGTTGAAGGGTTCTACTATGCCATTCACCTGTGGATGATACGGTGTGATTTTCTGGTGGTGAACTTCAAACTCTTCGAGCATCGTGTGAATGGTTCTATTTATGAAATGTGTGCCTTGGTCACTCATAAAAACTCTTGGGCACCCAAACCTAGTAATTACTTGTTCAAATAATAAGTGTGCAGTTGTCTGTGCACTATAGTCTTTTACTGGTGCGGATTCCACCCACCTTGTTAGGTATTCCATCACTATGATGATGTATCTTTCCCCTGTTCTTTTGGCTGGTGGGTTAATTGGTCCTACAAATTCTATTGCCCATTTATCAAATGCTTGTAATGTCTCTTGCGTTTGTAATGGCATCTCATCCCTTCTATTGGGTTTTCCTACCCTTTTATAGACAGGGCATCCATGAAAGTACTCTTTCAAGTCTCTGTGAATCATTGGCCACCATAATCTTGCATAGAGTACCTTCTATGAAGTATCTTTTCCTGCATAGTGTCCTCCTGCCAATCCCTCTTGGGCTTCTTCTAACATTCTTGGTCGTTCGTTCTCTAACACATATCTTCATAAAATTCTATTTGCACCCATTTTATATAGTTGTCCTACGATCAGTTGATAGTCAGTTGCATGAACTACTAGGTTCTTCTTCTGCGCATGGTATATTCTTGTGTTGCGGTACCTATGCTCAAGTACTGGATAATCTCTTCGAAGTAGTCATCAACAATCTGTAATGAGAATAACTATGTATATAGAAAGTTTTCTTCTAAGTTCGTGGGTTCTTCTCCATTTGTGACCCATGATAGGTGGTCAGGTCCTGCATTCAGTTTTCCTGGTTTAACTATTACTTCAAAATCAAATTATTGAAATAACAGTAACCATCGACAGATTCTCCCCCCCAACACTACCTTGTTGACTAGGTATTTTAGGGTTGAGTTATCTGTAAACATATTAAAATGTTTTCCCAATAGTTAGTGTCTGAACTTCTGCAGTGCGTAAAGCATAACTAGGCCTTCTCTTTCCGTCGTCTTATAATTTTGTTTTGAGTTTGATAGTTTTCTTCTTACGAATGTTATCGGGTGATCCAAGTCTCCTTCTTCTGGCTGCACTAAGATAGATCCAAGTGATATCGCTGATGCATCTACATGCACATGGAATGTCTTTCCCCAGTCTGGAAATACTAATATCGATGTAGTGAACATCTTTTCCTTCAGAGTATCGAGATCATGTTGACACTCGTCGTTACATTGGTACTTTGTATCCTTCCTTAACAGTTTTTCCATTAGTGTTGTGATCTTCGCATATCCTTTGATGAATTTCCTATAGTATCATGTGTGTCCTAACGTCGCTCGTAGATGATGGACTGTTTTTGGTGTTGGTAAATTTACGATGACTGTGATCTTTGCCAGATTGACCAATAGCCCTTATTTTCATACTATATGGCCCAATAGTATCCTAAATGGTGTTCCAAATATACATTTCTTTATGTTTAGTGATATCTGACACTGTCTACATCATTCTAGCATCAAGCGTAAAACTTCCACATGGTTTTTCAACAGACTATAGATTGTCCAGTCATCTAGGTATACTTCAAGAAACTGATCGATACATTCTTTAAATGATGCGATAAACACTCTGGAGAATATTGTTGGTGCATTATCCAGTCCAAATGGCATGACTGTATATTGGTAAGATCCCCATTTCGCCGCGAACGCGGTCATGTATCTTTCCTCCTGTGCTATCTTAATCTGATGGTAGCCTAAGAATCCATTAGTGAATGAGTAAGCTTCATGTCCCCCCACATTCTCTAACACTTCATCTGTGAACGGTGTAGGGAATGGGTTGTGTAGGCATGCATCATTCAACTTCCTCAAGTCAATGCATATCCTAATCCCTCTTCCTTGTTTCTTGTCCTGTATGACCATCGGGCTTATCCATTCAGATTCCTCGACTGGTTCGATTATGCTGGCTTCGTGCATCTGGTCGATCTCCTCTTTAAATTTCTGTTTATATATGGGGTTCATTCTATATGGTCGTTCTTTAATCGTTCTCTCTTCAGTTCTGAGAGGTATCTTCATCTCTCCTGGTTATCCTGCTATACCCTTCATATCTGTAAATGTTGTGGGAAACAAGTCGTTGTATTCACACAACAACTCTGTGATTCTTTCTATTGTTGGCTAATCCCAATAGTTTCCAATGTTTCCCATTTTGGGATGTTCATCTGTTCCGATGTTAAATTTCTTTGCCTTGATTGGCGTGGAAATAACTTCGGATTCTATGGGTGGTCCCTTCACATCTCTTTCGCCTTCTACTTCTTCAATCTGAATGTCGCGCAGTTCATCTTCGTCTGGTGCTTCCTCCTGTACATGGTAACATGAAATTAGTTCCTTGACTTTCTTCTTATTTCATTGTTGCTCTTCGGTAATAAGTTCTATTTATGGTTCTTCAATGAATATAGTTCCTCTGATCCATTTCAGGGTTACATCTATGTTGGGGTTCTCATGCTTGAATGAGAAAGTGATGGTAAAGTTATGTTGCAATGTCTTCCATGTTGTAGTTCCTTTGCACAATTCCTGATCTGTATACCAGTTCATTGGTATGCCCTCTAAAGTGTGAATGAAGTGGTGAGGCCATTCCTCTGGTGGTGTCATTTTCCACAGCATTTTGCACTCCTCCAAGTGTTTCGTTGGTGTCCCTAGTCCTTCATATCTTCGTTGTTTGTTGTTTTTTTGTTCTGCGTCGAACCTTATGTGCAGTAACCACTTACATTGGTACCAATTTGTGATAATCTCAATGTGTGTTCCCCACCATCTTGTAGGTGTGGCCTTGAGTGCTAAATCCAGTGTTAGTATCCTCTGGTTCTCTAATACTTCATCTTCATATTGTGTCAAGAATGTTTCCAAATCATTTAGTTCGTGGAAACTGGGTGGTTCTTTGATTTCTATGCCTATGCACTGTACTGTACGGTCTATTCTTGGACATATTCTCGTGGATACTTCCTGTAGTCTCTGTTTCTAGTTTTCTAACCCAGTGTCTGAATTTGTTGTGGATGAAGTAATTCTCCACCAACTGAGTACCCCGTCTACAATTGGGTTTACATAATCCTCATTGCGCGTAGTTGTTCTGTATAGCTGGCCAATATTCTCTAAGTCCAGGAAAGTGAGTTCTACGAACCTTTCCCCTTCTAATGGATATAGTGGTGATATGACTCTGTAATATCTAGATTCAAATGTCATTTTCCGTGTCTTCAAGTTAATTATGGTCTGGTTGTCAAATGCCCAATCCAGACCGAGTAGTACCAGGTACAGTGTTGTGCCATCTACTATTTCGATGACTTCAAAGTCTACTTTAGTGCACACTCCATCAATATCTACTATTACTCCTTTCAGTATCCCTATTGGTAGGACCTTATGTTGGTTTGTGAGTTTTAATTGGAAATTTGAGTATCCCAATGTTGGCTCGCCCATGCATTTCCAAGTTTTCTTGGGTATCACATTCACTTCGCATCCTAGGTCCAGTATGATGTCTCCCATATTGAAATCCCCAATGTTAGCATTCAGTCTAAATTCCCTACTTTTTCTTCTTCTTGTGTGTAGATGATTGACGATTTTAAGTTCTAGATTTTGTTCTGTCTCACTGCTACATTTCTCTGGGATGTTTTGCAATATTTTCACAGATGAAGGATCACTTAACATTTTTATGCATGATTGAAAAACATCTTTGATAGTAATTACTTGTCCCTTGGGTGGATTTCATTGGTATGATCCAATGATGGTGACATTTTATATTCTGGGGCTTCATGGACTAGTTTCACAGTGGAAGTTGACGTTGTGTCCAACTTCTAAAATTCTTGTCTAGCTTCCTTAAAAGTCTCTTTTTCTTTGGGCGAGTTGAAATGATTTATTTGTTCGATGTTCTTCTTTACCCATTGGTTTTGTGCGGGTTCATGTTGGAATATGTCATTTCCTATCTTTGTTCCTCCACAGGTGACTATATTGATGTTTCGTCCATCTTCCCTTGCTTCGGCTGAAATCCATTGAACATTCTGGTTGTTTTGGTTCCTCTTTTCTTGGATCTTTACTAATAGTGTCGGACATTCCTCTGTCTCATGATCCGATGCACGACAATACATACAAGTCACTGGAGGTAGGGGGAATTCACATGCATAATGTCCCGGTTGCTGACAGTTGTGACATGTGACTGGTCCTCTTTCCCATCTGAAACCTCCTCCTCGATAGCCTGCTCGATCCCCTCTTGGCACCTTGTACTGTGGTACCTAATTATACTGCACGGTATTATATTGGGGTTGCACTAGGTTGTACTACAACTATGCATTATTGTATGGTTTCTACATAGTATTGTACTATTGTTGCGCAGTGTTGTATGGAGATGGGGCTTGATTGAACTATGGCGCTAATTTCCCAATCATCATTTCAGCCTGTACCTTGTATGCGTCTGATGTTCTTTCCTGCATCAGCTCCATAGTTCTGAAATATTTTTCATCATGGCCCACTAACTTACAAAAGGTGCAATAAGAATTCTTTGGAATTGTTTGGTACTTATGCATCATCGTGTAGTGATAAGGGTCGTGACCCAATTTCTTTCATATTTTGCACCATAATCCTCCCTGTGGTAGCAGGTTTATCATGCATGTTTCCATATACTGCACAAATGTTGGACATTCATTCTTGTGGTGTCCTTCCATCCTACATGTGGTGCATCAAACGACTTATCATTTGTCCTTGTTCTTATTCTGGTTCAACTGAAATGTTAGGTTCTTCAAATCCTCGTTCAATTCTTCAATAGTTGGGTTTGTATGCTGGTACTAGTTCTCTTCCAGCTGCAAGGATTCCTATAGAGCCTTAGCCTGCATCTAAAACTTCTGCTGTCATAAGGGATATTTTAGGTGTGGGAGTAGTGAGTTGACAAATAGGTGTTGGTGTTGCATCTCGGTCATAAGGTATTTTAACTTCCCCTTCAGTTGCTTAAATCTCTGGTCAATATCCCATACAGACTTTCCTATTTTCTGCCTTATCTCGATCATCTTGTTCATGTACTGATCCTCTAAGCTCAGCTTATGGAACTCATTAATCAGTAGCTTCTTAATGTATGCCAGTGTCCTTGTCATCCCAGGGGCACTGTTTGTGTCTACACTCATGTACCAGTCTAGTGCGCGGTCTCTTAGCATGATCGCTAGTTGTGAGATTTTGGTATCTTCATCAGTGATCCGTTTTTCCTCCCAGATCTTTGCACAAATGAACAAATGATTCTCAGGGTCTTCTGCTACTTCTCCTCGAAATTCTGGTAATCTAATAGTGGGATTGTGTCCTACCATTCTAAATACTGAACTGCTACCTCCGTCGCACAGTGTAGATACTTGACTAGTACTGCTTGAACTGGCTCCTCTGATTGTTTCTCTTATGGTAGATGTACTTCTTGCTATCGAACTTCCTCCGAACTTCTATTTTCTAAATGGTGGTGTTCTCTTTGGTGTATTGGTCGCACATGGGTTTATGGGTTCCACATTGACATTAATATGGAAAGGATGGTTTCCTTCTCCTCTCATTTTTGGGCCTCTTGTTTTCTGCACATAGGTTGCGTGTAGGATTTCCTCAATCTGCTCCATAGCCTGGAGATCCTTCACCTCTTCCTCATCGCTTTCCAGGCCATCCCTCATGGCTATGACTCTCTTCCTGGTATTCACCTTATATTGGTAGGGTACTCCGCTACGTGTCGTTCCTGATGATGCCAAGATACACTTAAGCTGGTTGTCATCCATCAAGATCGGGTCCAAGAGTTCCTCCTCCTTCTTTCCTTTATCCTCACCTTCTTCCATTTCTCCCCTCTCTATCAGTGCTTCCCCCCTTTCCCCATGCACGCAGGGAAGTCTAGTTGTTTGATTCCATTGTCATTACCCCTTTTTTATATAATAGTATTTTAATAGAAGTATACAATGATCGAATGTACCTTCCATGGGGTCCACATAGAAATTATTGTGTTGCTGCGCTGTATGACCTCACTTTGTCGACTGCAAACTCTGTGATGAAGCCTGCCACAATACTGTCAAGCCAAAATTCGACTGTGTGGGTGAATTTGTTTTTCAGCTGCTGTAATTGCTCAACCTTTACTGGGGTCCAATCTAGCTGTTGGATCCCATTTGTCGCATGGTTATCTTTCAACCTTAGTATCCACTCCTGCAGTAGGTGGGAAAAATCACAGAAAAAGACTTCGTGTAAATCCGTAAACACATATTTATCCAGATATTTGTGAGGTGTGATGCTAGGGTTTCTATTGTCTTTTTGGGAAAGATCTAGCTCTTTAGTTCTCAACCAGCCTTTGATTTAGGCTTTCATGGGGTTCCACGGTCTCAACATTCCCTTATAATGGCTCAACGTTCTTATGTTTTCACTCATTCTTTTCTCATGCATTCTATCTCATCTACTCAGTCCTCTCTTGTTCCTCTTAACATGGAAACAAAACCATTTGTTGGTTTTAATGAATGACTCTTCCCTACTACCTGCGTTGTTGACCCAGGATTCATATCTTTCAGGGTACCAACAAAGCCTAAAACTATCATCCCTTCTGGTAAACCAGAAGGAAACACAGTACACAGAATGCACTACGCGGTCTCAACTGAGATAGCTTTAAATGGGTGGTTGTAAGACTTAGGTGTTTACAGCCTAGGATTGAGTGAGAGATATGGAATCTGTATTCTAAACCATTTATTATAACTTGTGCTACAAGCTACTATTATTCTCTTTTATATTTTAACCTCCATGACATGTTTTCTTGATATCCCAACAACAATTAGACAAGCAATGTAATAACTCATTCATTCATTACACAGTGTTTAACTACTAAAATTATGACAAATATATCCATGCATTCATCACATTACACAGGTATTACCATGGTTCACCCCCTCCTGGGCTACGTCCACAAATATTTGGCTCTTGGCTCTCCTATTATGGTAGTTCTGCAATTCTCACGTCGAGTGCTTACAACTCTCCTCAGATGGGTAAGATCTATATGAGGTGAACTAGATCGCGCCAGGCTCCTTGACCTATGATCTAATCCTCAAGATCTACCTTCTCTCCTCCTCTCTAGTTCAACCTCTTTACAAAACTAGTTCATCTAATAAAAAACATTACATATCATATCAAACTCTACAAAAGTAGTGAACCGAACCTTCCTATGATACCTGTGTATCTATATTTATATTTATCAGTCTCTTCATCCATTTACACAAAGCCTTACAAAAACCCTAACCCTATTTTCGTTAGGTCTTCCTTCTTTGCATGCGTGCTTTGATTCCTTCCAACTGTCACCTCCTTCTTGCATGTGCCCGTACTGTGCTTATTACCAGTTGTCACTTTCCTCTTACATGCTTTCTTTCCCATGATTTCTCTTCCAGTTGTCATTCTTCTTTGTGCATGCTTTCTTTCCCACTTCGGCTTGCTGCCAATAGTTACAAGTTAGATTTGGATGATGAAATTGATGAGGGATTTTGGTTGAGGTACATGTTGGGTACATGGTTGATACAAGTAGTTGATGAGTTGGCACATACATGAGGTGTATAGTTGATGATGTTGGTAGATCTTGATGAGTCATAGTTGATGAGTAGTTGATGCATGATTGGTACATACTTGGTACATGGTTGGAGACACTTTTTAGTAGTATTGTTGATACATGGTTTATACATGATGTATCATACTTGTCTTGGTATATTATTAGAAGCACATATTAATCTTGGTAATGATTATGAGTTGTTGTGTTAGGCTTGGGTGATACACATCTTGGTGATATTGTGGATATGGTCAAGAGTTGTCTTGGTGATTGATCTTGGTGAGTAGATCTGATTTGGTTGATAAGATTGATGAGACATGTTGTTTTGATAGGTTGTTTGGACAGGTTTTTGTGACAGGTTATTTGTACAAGTTTGGTGCATGGTTGATGCATTTGTTTATGGTACAGGTTGATGTATGGTACATGTTGGAACAGTTTATTGGTACAGGTTGTTACAGGTTGTTTTGTACAATTTTATTAGTAAACGTTTACAACAGTATATCTCACAATGATAGTGTGACAATGGTTCTATCATTCTACTTATACTTCAGGGAGGTTGTATGGGTCAAGGACAGGTGATTGTAGCCACCTTCTAGTTGTATTCAGAGAACATTGATCCAGGTGGATATCAGTGGCCACCCACCTTTTCCATATGGTTCAAAACAACTTTCTAGAAATTTTAATAATTTACTATTTTTAGCAGTTTTTCGGGTCCTGAACTTCCAGAGTCGTTTTGAGGCCCTAAACGACATTTTTTCGGGTATGTTGTGATCGCAAAATTTCATCATATTCCTAAAACGAAGATCGTATGAAAAAGTTACGACCCCAGGAAGTTGATGTACTGACTTACCCAAACAGGGCCCACATGAATTTTGGTGCTTCATCTCCTAGGGTTAGGTTTTTGGATGTTTAGGGTTTTTAAAATTCCTGTTTATTGTAAAAAGGCCTTGAGAGCCTCATTGTAATCATCTTCTTATGAATGAGTGCATCTGTCACATCTCTTCTCAGAGATAAGCTGCCACCATTCTAGAAAGCTTGTTTTCCGCTGCATTTTACAGTTTCATCTTATTTCCTTATTGAATAGAAAAACAGTTTTACTGTATCTCTATTATTCTGTTTTAAGAATCTGGTAATAATCTGTAGTCATTTCATTTTTCTCATAAAATATGGATCAGTGGTATCAGAGCAGTCTTCTCCTTGTCGTCTTAACGCATGTCCCGAACGAGGTCGGAGTACAAAGATTTGGGTCTCGAGCTTGTTTCTCTTGAGGACAAAATCTCTCGCACACCTAAGCGACCTCTCATGGAAGGAGAAAAGAAAGATGATGAGACAAGAGATCCTTTCAAACTATTGATTGAGGAATCCCTCACACAACAGAGGAATGATATGATGGATAATTTCATGCAAATCCTTCGGCGACTACCAACAAGCGATGCATCTTCTTCAAGCAAAGGCACCGCCCCCTTCAAGGTACAAATAAACTTCAATATTCCTATATTTGAAGGTCAGATAGACATAGATGTTGTAGACAAGTGGTTGAATATACTAGAAGTGTATTTCTCTGTCCATAACTTTTCGAATAGAGAAAAGATTACTTTTGTGCTCCTCAAAGTCATTCCCTGTGTCAAATATTGGTGGGAAACTTTCTATGAGCAAAAGAAAATAGAGGAACCCTCATTATTTACAGTCACGACCACCTGGGAATCCTTCAGGGATGTTATTAAGGAACAATACTACCCTGTCGGAAGTTATGACCACTTGTATACCAAATGGATCACACTGCGGTAAGAAAGAGACCAAGCAGTGCCAGATTTCACAAATATCTTCCATACCTTGCGCACCAAGCTGGGTATCAAAGATTCAGAGAGTCATCTGGTGCTCAAGTATCATGGTGCTCTGCATAGATACATCCAGACTAAAATGGAATTTCTGGACATCTCATCCTTGGGCGCGGCCTACCGATATGCCATCAAAATCGAGCAGAAGCTCAAACAAAAGACACAACAATTTGGGTCAGGAAACCCCTCACAACAAAATCCAGGAAAGGGTGGCCCCAACCTAGAAAACAAAGGACAAAGAAAAGATGGATAGTATCAAGACAACTAGTCCAAGCCGCAAGCAAAGAAGGACACCAGAAAGACAAAGAAAGATACTGGGAAGTGGTGTGACTTCCATAAGATCCCTTGGCATAACATTGCTAACTGTCGCTCAAAGCAGACGTTGGTGGATTAAGTGAAAGCTTTTGAATCATATGTGGGTTCTGACTCTGAGTTAGAACCAGAAAGGGGAATACAGATCATTGACGTGGAACCCAGTGCCACCGTTGCAACCACCAAGCTCTATCATGGTGAACCAGATGAGCCAGAAGAAGGAGAGTGCCTCTTCCATTCATAGATGTGGGTAAAAGACACCCCATTGCACTTCATCATTGATAGTGGTATCCAGAAGAACCTCATGTCAGAAGAGGTCATCAAGTGATTGGCTCTATCGACAATGTTGCAGCCACAACCCTACACCATTGGATGGTTCTACCAAGGAAGCGATCTACGCGTCAGCCAACAGTGTCTACTGTCATACGACATCAAGCCCTTCAAAGATGAGGTATTGTGTGATGTTTCTCCTCTCAAAGTTTGTGATGTTCTTTTGGACCAACCTTATTTATGGAAACGTCATGTTGTATATGAGTCTAGGCCTCGTAGTGTTATTATTACTTTGAACAGGAAATTGTACAGGATACTCGAGGTTGTCCCACCTAGTGCTATTTCCTTGATATCTTCTAAGCAATGCAGGAAGGTCATCTCTTAGACGGGAAAGTTTGTCTTCTTCATGATTCACTCTCAGAATGAGAGAAAAATCTAGCCACATCCAGGGTCTCTGCGGCCGACCTCTCCACACAGCAGAAGAAAGTAGATAAGGTCATGGAATAATACTTGGATATATTCTCCTCACCTACCGGGGTACCTCTGCACTGTCAGTTCAAGCACCCCATCGATATGACCCTCGACATACCGCTTCCCATGGGCCAGTCTATCACTGCTCTCTGTTAGAGAATGAGGATATCAATAAATAGATCCAAGAATTGCTCCACAAGGGGCACATCCATCCTAGCTCATCACCTTGCAGGAGCCCAATCATGCTGGTATAGAATAAAGATGAAACTTGGCAAATTTGCATTGATTATTGGGCTCTGAATAAAATCATAGTCAGAAAACGATACCCAATTCCCCGAATCTATGACCTCCTTGATCAACTCATGGGAGACAAATACTTCAGTAAGATTGATATGGAGTCTAGCTACCACCAGGTCCCGATAGAACAAACAGATGTATGGAAGACTGTCTTCAAGTCAAAGGAAGACCTTTTTGAATGGTTGGTCATGCCCTTTGGTCTGGTAAATGCTCCAGCCACTTTCATGAGGATGATAGACGATATCCTGCAACCATTCACCAATAATTTTGTAGTGGTGTATCTTGATGACATTCTCATTTACATCAAGACTTGGGCCGAATACTTGCAACATATTTCACAGGTTCTGCACACCTTGCGACAACACAAACTATACGCCAACTTGGAAAAATGCTCCTTCAACATGGACAGGTTACATTACCTAGGCTACATCATTGATCAACATGGTGTACATGTGGATCCAGCCAAGATCCAAGTCATCCATGAATGGCCAGCCCTAAACACACTCACTGAGATTCAGAGCTTCTATGGCCTTGCCAATTTATACTGCAGGTTTGTGTTTGGATTCTCACATATTGCATGGGCCCTCAGCCAAATAACCAGGGGTGGTAGTAAGGAAAAATTTGTGTGGGTCCAACCCCAACAACAAGCGTTCGATGATTTGAAGCAACTCTTGTGCTCAACCCCAGTAAG